>JAUEJL010138579.1:0-10900 GCA_032274825.1 Drosophyllum lusitanicum | reverse complement strand
TGTTCATATGGCAATCTTGAATTCTTGACAAATGAAATGGAAACTTTAATGGTTTAAATAATTTCCAGAATTACATCATTTATTTTAGATAATTTGTTGAATTTCCTTATCTCACTTACTGCTGAATTGAAAGTAATTTCCAGAATTTAATGGTTTAATGGTTTTAGTAATTTTCACGTTGACTTTAGAGAAATTGTTGATATTCTACTTAATTGAAAGTAATTTCCAGAATTTAATGGTTTAATGGTTTTAGTAATTTTCACGTTGACTTTAGAGGAATTGTTGATATGTTTGCAAAAGGGTAAATAAGTAATATCAAAACACTTAAAAGTTTAAGAGATTAAGCATGAATGTGTAAATGCATTATAAGGTAGTATAGATATAGATAAATAGCACGAATCGCGAATTGATATATACACACACACATATTAGACATTATGTTAGAATCACATATGGACTAGAGATGTGAGCTACAAGTTGGGCCTTACGGCCAATTCACAAAATGAGTATAAGGATGGAATTATAAATTGGGCTTGAGAGGCCCAATCGCAAGTTGGACCTTATAGTCGAATCGCAATTGGTATGTTCTAATATGAGCTTATGAGGGCTTATGTGATATAACCGTAATTGTAGGTGTTGATGGTAGTTGACGTAAATTTCCGAATATTATGACGTGTATCGTAGCTATCACCTAGACTACAAACCAGGTGAATATTCTTACTTATATTCTAAATTGGCATCAACTATGAATGATAGCGTTCAAGTAAGTGATTATTGGTTATGATTTTTGTGATTGTTTAATGAGACCAACACTTTAGTGTTGGGAATATTAGACCATTTGCCACGACAACGGGTATGATGAGACCGTCTAAGTTGACGGGTATGATGAGACTGACTACTACGGTAGCGGGTAAGAATAGTATGATGAGACCGACTACTACGGTAATGGGTATGAATAGTATGATGAGACCGACTACTGCGGTAGCAGGTAAGAATAGTATGATAAGATCGACTACTACAGTAGCGGGTATGAATAGAATGATGAGACCGACTACGACGGTAGCGGGTATGAATAGAAAGTGAGACCATTTACTACAGTAGTGGGTATGACGTATATGTTATAAGATGAGAATATGTATGATTGTAAATGTTGGACTGATTTAGCATATAAGTAATGTACTAGCTAAGTTTCGCGTTTACTGTTGTTTAAATCCTTTGAGGATATGATCGTGAGGAAAGCTCCAGCAGGATGAAGGCAGCTCATCTACCCACAGATATTTTTGTTGACCATTTATTTATTTAATTATTGTTAATTCATTATTAACACCTTTAACTATTTTATAACGAACTCTTTTGTTGAATGAACACTTTATGGTGTGTAGTTCCGTGTGCGGAAAGTCATTACGAATATTGATAGAATTAATACGGATTGTTTACTCAGATTTACATTTATATATTTATAGTTATAAAAAAATTATGGCGTTACATGTCAAAGTTGACTACCAAACAACAGACCTGGTTGCGTAACAATATAGCAATGGTAAGTTCAGGTATCGTTTTCACGGGGAATGGTAAAGTTAATTTGAATAAATAAATCACTATTAATCGACCTATGAGATTTTAATTAAAGAAAGTATGATTTATAATTAACTAATAAAATAAAGCAACTAAGTACGCAGAGATAAATGAAAGCTGATCTAGGACAATATTGAAGATGCAATTCACTCAGACTCATATCCCCCTAAACATAGAGATTAGTAAAACCCGATTAATGATGAAATCCCTAGAAGTTGATTGATTAACTTTCATTCAATCTCTCGCAGTGCTAAGACACGGTTCCTAGAATTTTCATCTCTAAGCCTATGAAATAACACACCTCAAATTACCGTTCAATTATGGGATCGGATCTCTCGTTACCCCTAATCCTAGAACTTTTGTTTCAAGAATTAGTCATTTAAGAAATTAACTTGGTTATTGGTGTTCAATTTCAACCCCTATTTCTAGTGAGTTGCCTACTACGTCACCAAAGCGAAAAGTAGAAGAAATCACACAATTATGACACTTTCGTGATCAATAATACATGCAATTAAAGAATCAAACAAACAAAGGTTAAAGTTAAAAGATTTAAGGGTTCTTTAATTGAAAAACCGATAATTGTTCAAGAAAACACCAAATAATCCATAAGATGAACCAAATCTAGTCTAGGGTTCCAATTATCTAAGTGAATGTAAGAGTTAACTCATAAACAAGTTACAAAACATCCAAAATAGGAAAAAAATAGAGTTCATGCACCATTACAAACATATGATGATGAATCATGTAAATCCTATATAATATGTAGCCTCCAATCTTCGATCCTCGGGTGTAATCGTTAAGAAATCTGACATCTTGGCTTGATTCTCTCCAAAATTAAGCCCTTCGCTGCCCAAAATCGCCCCCTTAGGACTCTGGTACGAAACCCTAGGCTGAAGTATGAAGTAAATTTGGAATTAGGGTTCAAAAATCGAATTTATAGGCATGTTGCCGACATGCTTCGTGCCGCGAGGTTAAGAGGCTCGCGCCGTAAAGAAATCTCTAGAACATAATTTCTTTTAGGATATAATTTTACCCCTTTGAGCCTAGTTTCCGGGGCCACTTGAATCACCTCAATCCGAGTTCGTATGAGTGAGATCAAGCCAAAATAGTGAAGGTATGTCGAGGCTGCAAGCTTTTCTCATTTTCTTCAATTTCTTTATAATTTTCTCCAATTCTTCTCCCAAGAGCTCTAAAACACACACTATAACAAATTAATTCATGATTAACATAATTTAATATAAAAATGCATTAAAGAATGGTATATCAGATATAAATGATATGTATATTTTAGCCTATATCAGTCCTACATTGGATTTTGTGGTAAAAGCTTTGGAATTTCAATAACTACAAATAATGTTGGAATGAATATTTTCAATTGCCTCAAAGGATTACAATGATAATATATATATATATATATGAGAATAACGTAACAAACTATCCACAAAAAGTGGGAAGGATATTTCCTAACTAAATTGTAGATTACATAAGATTACAATTATTTCACGCCCTCAGTCACAATAGGAGGCTTCCGGACGTTGAGACTGTCTCGAAAGCTAAGAAAGAATGGCTTCTGAATGCCTTTCTTGAATATATTTGCAAATTGATGAGAAGATTGATAGACGTAGCTAACTCAAGTAGTAGGTTACATATCCAAGTAGTCTCCGCCACATCATTAACAACATCATGGTATTCGACCTCCGCACTTGATCGTGATACTGTAGGTTGTCTCTTAGAGGACCAAGAGACGAGTTTGTTTCCAAGGAACACACAAAAACCAGAAGTATAGCAATATGAGTCCGAGCAACCCACCCAATCAGCGTCCATATAGACAATTAGAGTGTTAGACTTTAAAGAACAAAGTTGTAGACGACTTTAAAGAACAAAGTTGTAGACCATGATCAATGGTGCCTTTCACATAATGTAACACCCGCTTAAGGAAATGGATATGTGATTCACGTGGTGCATGAATGAAAAGACAAATTTGGTGCACGTCATAAGAAATACCTGGCCTAGTGAATGTGAGTTATTGTAGTGCACTAGACAATTGTCTGTACAACGTTGTATAGTAATAAATATGCCATCTCCTTTCCACAAGTAAATGTAAACAATGAGGTATCACATTTGGTGCTTGTAAAACCTTTCTAGTGTAAAAATGTAGCAAACTTTTGGTACCATGCCCTTGGAGCTTGTTTAAACCCGTACATAGACTTTCTAAGTCTACAAACATAACTTGGTCGGTTGGGATCAACAAATCTGGGCGGCTAGTGCATATAAATAGTTTCATTTATGGTGATATGCAAAAAGTGTTCTGCACGTCCAATTGGTGTATTGTTCATGAATGAGATGTGGAGATACTTAGTACTGTCTAGATTGTAGTACGTTTCATCACTAGACTAAAGGTCTCGTCGCAATTAATTCCCACATGTTGAGTCTTACTGGTTACTACAAGTCTAGATTTATACCTTTGAAGTGACCCATTAGAATTAAATTCGTGGCAAAAATGACACATGCAATGTATAATATGAGCCTCAGAAGTTCGATATTCAAGCTATTGAGGGTTAGGGAAGGTTGGAGGGACGAGCATTAGAGGTGGCACAATGGACGAGGAGTGAAAAATTTCAAATTGGGGTGGAAAAGGATGCAATGGAGGGTTAAGGAAGTCATAAGTGGAGGTGGTTGGTGAGGAGAGAGTGTCAAATGGAAACACTGAATCGTCAAAGGTAACGTGATGGGAGATATGGACGTTGCCGGAGGTAATGTATAGACACCGGTAACCACAAAACTATGGTTGGTAACCAAGAAAGACGCAACGAGTAAAGTGTGTGACAAGTTTATGTGGGTATTTGGGAGAGAGGTTTGAGTAGCAAGCACATCCGAAGACGCGTAGGTGATTGTAGGATGGCTCACATAGATAAAGGGTGGCGGTGGGGGATGGATTTTGAAGTGTTTTGGTGGGCAAGATATTATGTAAGTATGTGGCTATGGCATGTGTGTAGGGCTTCCATCTAGAGAAGAAGGTGGTAAAAAAAGCCTAAAAAAAGAGCAAGGACGATTTCATTAAGGCGATAGATCATTCATTCCGCTATGCCATTTTGAGGGAAGGTTTGGGGACACGAGAGTCAAAAGGTAAGACCGACGTATTTGGCAAATGTGTGGAAGTCGATGTTGTCATATTCTTCACCTACGTCACATTGAAGATTTTTAATCAAACGACCAAACTATGTTTTGACAAGGTTATAAAATTGTTGAAACTTGGTGAAAGTCTCTGATATCACATTTAGCGGATACACCTAATTAAGAAAATTGTTTAAAGTTATCAATTAAAACAAGATAACGTTTATAGTTGCTTTTGTTGAAGACATGAAACTTCTTTTTTCTAAGAACAACAATCCATTCAAAGAGGGCATGATTTGCATCAACTATGTCAGTTGCTTTATTTAATCAAGTGATATTCCCCGGAAGAAGACGTACATAAATCACCATGAATAATATCAAATGGTGCAATAGTTTTATAACTAGAATCAAAAAACGGACAAGGTTTATGTTTGGTAGTTTGACATGAATTGTATAAATGGGAGTGAAGCTCCTTACAAGAAATAACGACTTAGAACGAAGATAAGTAAGCGTAGAAACGCCAATATGACCCACCCACGCGACTATGCCAAACATTAGGTGACATAGCTACAAAAAACGTGGAAGGAGAGGTGGGGGTAACACCTTTAAGTGGTTATAGATCATCTAAGCTATTGTTCTCTCAAAAGTGTCGTCCATCCTTGAGATCCTTTATGGAAAAACTGAAAGGGTCAAACTCCACATAAACATAATTTTCCTTTGTAAATTGACGGACATAAATCAAAATATTAATAATACGAGGAGTATATAAAATATTATTAAGTTGAAGGGTACAAGTTGGTAAAGGGATGGATATATTGCCCGAGTTAAGAGCTTGAATACTTTAATCATTACCAAAAAATAGAGAGAGAACAAAACTAAGATTGTGAGGTTGAGAGATCATACCTAAGTTAGCAGTGAGGTGTCCATATACTGTAAAGGATAAGGAGAACAACTAAGACTCATAGGTTGAAAAGCTTCCGTCGGCTGGAGAGCATAAAATTGGTTACATGAGTGTGACCAGGTTCACGGTTAGCAACTGCAGAAGTCGCTGACGGTGACGGTGGAGTCTACGAGTTCCACGGGTTTGCTGCCCAAGGGTAGGTAGGGTACAGGTAGGGAAGTAGTTGCCATGGGATTGCGGGTAACGGGAGGACAAGAACGCTCATTCTTTCCGCGACCTCGGCCATTGTTTCGTTTGTCTTAGCCATGCCCCCATCTAGTTGATTGTGATCCCGTAGGAGGCCGACTGCCATCTTCATCGGAGGAACTTTCACACCAGATGAAGATGAAGAGGGGTGACGGGAAAGCGGATGTAGGTGGGTAACCCTCAAACAAGCTGTAAGAGTAAGACAAGCCGATGTTCAATAACACTAGCATCAACATCCTTGAGTTGATAACTCCTGTAGGTGCTGACATTAGGCAGTAGAATTATCATCCAGAACATGAGCAAGTAGGTCATCGAACAACGTATCATAGATCCATTGCATGACATGTGTTTCGATCTCAGCCCAAGCGGGATATGAAGCATGAGTCAGATCAAGAGGTGGCATACGTACCATCGATATGATCCAAGACTTTGTAACCACGGGCATGTAACTGTTAGAAATAATGATATGAACTTTTAAAGGAAATACTAAGAACTTAGAGAGAGGATTTAAGAACACACCTTCTATTACTTGGAATATGTTACAAGTGAGGGAGAGTTCGTCGTGCTCTCCAAATGAAAACTTACAAGCCTTTATATAGGCAAAGCATTGACACAAACTTACAAACCAAGGCCTAAATGGCCGACACACTTTAATAATTTGCAAACTTTACTAAAAGAGGACAATGACGTCCAACCACACTGATGAGGACACCGCACCTTGATGATAAGGACAGCTCACCTCAAAATGGACACCACACCTCCACGATAATGACAACACACCAATACGAATATGACATTGCACTCATATGATGATGACAACTCATCATACTTAATAATACTTCCTATAGCGGACATAATAATCCCACTTTCCTGAGTACTCTCCTAATGTTGACCAATTCTTCCATTTCTTTCGTTGCTTCTTTTTTGGTTTGTTCCCTTGCTTAATTTTGTTCAAAGGTTCGTCTTGTATCTTTCGAGCATCTTCTAAGCATGATGTACAAAAGCATACATCCATGGGATTATGGGGCACTTCCTCTTGAAGACATATGCCAATAAACTGCTCCTCATCTTATGTGTTTTTGAGTTAAACTATAGTTTATATTGTATTCAAATATTTACATATTCAAAGTTCGGCTATTTGAGATCGGGAATGATGAATAAATATGTAAAAGTTGATGAATTAAGAAATTAAATGGGCTTTAAGGAAATTTGGAGGCTGGGCTCTTGAATCTTGATCTACGATGGCAATTAAAAAGAAATCAAGTAGAAAACTAGAAATGGGATTTAGCCCATTGAAACACACAAGATATATATATACACAACAAAAACACACAGCTCAATAATCTATCTATATATGTACTATTATATAAGCTACTAAACTTTCTCTCACACCTTTTAATTTAAGAGTTCTTAAATTTCAATTAATATTACATTTTGACCATTCATTTTATTTAAATTAATACCAACCATCCAATCATTAATCTTTTCATTTTTGCTCCTAATTTATTTAACTTTTCAATCATTTAAAATATATCATTATTCTAACACATTCTTTCATACCAACACAATGCTTTACTCTCATCAACATAATTTTCAAGATATTATTATTTTTCTCTCTCTTTATTTCATAAATTAGAATTTTTTTTTCTTATGTTAATGTTTTTTTAAATTACTAAATAAATGATGGAAAAAAGAAATGAAAAAATGGACATGTTGGCCTGTTGCTAAACAAAAACATTTGATATTTATTCATTTGGACCCATTGTACAGAAAATCGGGTTTCTTAACCATAGAATCTGATATTTATTCATTTGGTGTGGTGTTATTTGAGATCTTGTGTGGGAGATCAACATTTGATATTCGCAAACATGAAGGTCGGTTTTTACCAGACTTCGTTAAACACATGTTTGAAGAAGGAAAACACGACAAGGTGGCGTTTTAGGCTATAAAAGAACAAATCAAACCGAAATCATTAACTACATTTCAAAGGATTGCCTTCCAATGCTTAGAACATGATAGAGAAAAACATCCAACAGCAAAAGAAGTCTTAGCTTAGCTTAAGATGGCAGTGAAATTCCAGGTAAGTTATCCTTTTAATCCATCTATATATACCAAAAGATATCTTGAAGTTAAGTTATCCATAATATCTGGCAGCCATTTCTTGTAGGAATAATCTTTGTTATTTCAAAGTAACAGAATTGCTCAAGGTTGGTCATATATTGAGAATGAATTCATCACATTTTGTATTCTAAATGTTTAATTGATTCATAGGAGGATTAATGATGAAACATGGGAGACTGCTATACCAAGAAATATCCGAATGTGTTAGGATCGCAATCAGGAAACCGACCAACGATATTGTTCGCTTTGAGTTGCCCCCCACGGCTTTAAAACGCGTCATATGGTAGGAGTAACATTCCCCCTCCTTATAAGGAGGAAGAATCCCCCTTGCTTCACCGATATGGGATGCTCCTGGATAGCTACAGGAGCGGTGAGTTTCAGAGTCACGGATTTGACCGGCTTGAGGGAACGATGAGCCCCATAAACCCAACATTCCCCCCACATCGGTGTGGCCCGCGGCTCTGATACCAATTGATAGGATCGCAACCAGGGAACCGACCAACGATATTGTCCGCTTTGGGTTGCCCTCACGGCTTTAAAACTCGTCATATGGCAGGAGTAATATTCCCCCACCTTATAAGGAGGAAGAATTCCCCTTGCCTCACCAATGTGGGATACTCCTGCACTGCTACAGGAGCGGTGGATTTAATAGTCGCATATTTGACCGGCTCGAGGGAACGATGAGTCCCATAAACCCAACAGAATGTGTTAACGTCAAAGTGATAATGAATTCGTTCTCACATCTCATTTTTCTTGTGTATTTTATGTTCCATGCATGTTTTTCTTAAATTATCATTGAGATAAACCGAAGGCCCCATCTATACGTCTCTCTTTAATGTCAGAGGTCTTTCGGGAAGCATTTCCACCCGCACGTAATCGCGTAGAGGTATGACTGTCAGCATCTTCTCTCGTATCTTTATCTTGCAAGATTGGATAATTATGTTGTTGAATATGAAAACTGCTTCAAGTTTTTCAAAGACTAGGGCAATAGTTGAGGTCAATCAAATAATGGTTTGCTTAACAGAGTTTTATTATGAAACTTGTAAATTATTAAGCATTATTTGCTTGTGACTTTTATGTTTCAGTTAATGAAAGAATAAATATAGTAGAGAATTTTTATCATAGTTTGTAATAGGGTTTAATATCTAAAAGTGTACTGAAGTTGTCACTTTTTGCTATTGTGTATACTCAACTTTTAAAACTACCATTTACTGTATCCAACTTTCTAAAACTACCATTTAGTGTATTCAACCTAGTATAGCAGGTTACTCGCTGACGTGGCACCGGTTTTGATGACGTGGCAATGGACCTGAGTGATGACGTGTAATTTCTTTATTTAAAAATAATTAAAAATATAATAATAATAATAATAATAATAATAATAATAAATAAATAAATAATAAATTTCTTTTGCATAGTTAATTTAAAGGGAGTGGTTGGTGTCAGATTCTACTTTTTTCACCACTTTTAAGTATTTTCTATAATACGATGGTTGCATACAGATCTGAGTTTTAAGTATTTTCAACTTTTTCAATTCAACTTTTACCCATCGATCTTTTTGGTTTGATTTTAAGATTTCTCACCTCAGACACGCACAACCACAACCACCACCACCGCCACCGCCGCCGACTTCCAGCAGCAGCACCACCGCTATGAACACGATCTATGAACATCTTCAACAGATCTGGGTTTCTTGGATGGTTCTTCAAAACAATTGAGGGTTTCCAAGTAAGTTTCGATTCATCTAATTTTGGGGTTTTCTTCAACACCATCTATGAACATCTTCAACAGATCTGAGTTTTTGGTTCTCGGTTATTGTTTGTAAGTTCCCGGATCTGAGTTTCTGATTTTCGAACACGGTGGTGGTGGTGGTTGTTTGTGTTCTTCAACACATCTGAGTTTTTAGGGTTCTTGTTTGAATATATTTGATTTTCGTTACCCAGATTTGTATCAGATGGGTTACAAATAGCTAGATTTTGTAAAAATATACAAACAAAAAAAGAATGATGTCTTGAGGATGAAGATGTTCTTGAAGTTGAAAAATTAGGTGGAAATAATTAATGATGTGGCAAATGAGGTGGAATTGTTGTAATAATTAAAAAAAGTAAAAAATATAAGAAATTACCGGTTACCTGATGTGTAGGGTTATCTGATGTGTAGGTAACCGGGTATATTAAATGGTAGTTATAGAAAGTTGGATATACTAAATGATAGTTTTGAAAATTGGGTATACATAATAGAAAAAGGTGAGAACTTCAATACATTTTTTGATACTAAACCCTTTTTAATACCCTAAACATAAAAAATGAAATAATAACTACAAAACTTTTTAATATATTAAAAGAAAAGGGTTTATGATGTCACTATTTAATTTTTAGAATTTTTTTCACCGATCAATCTTTTTATTTCCGTAAATATCGTATGAATGAGTTGTTTCATAAAATGTTATTTTTTAAGATAATTTAGTTTGTTAACGCTTAAATATTTTAACAAAAACGTAAACACGTACACCATTTGGATTAATAAAAAAATTCAAATTTGATTTTAAAAAAGTTCTACCGAAAATTGATGACGATGCTATGTATGAATTTCTGGTTTTGTTTTACTATATATGTTAGTATTCTTTAACAGCATAAATATTTAAAATTTACTTTAACCATCCTCATATATACACGGGGTGTTAAGTTAGATAACATATAAAAGGAATCTTCTAATATAAATAAAAGATTAACCTTTATCAATTTAATTAAAAGATCTTGACCCTTCATTTAATCAAAATTATATCCTATCCATTCATTTTATTAAAATTGAAAGTGTAATTTTGACTTTTAGTAGTTAAAGTGAAAACTCAATTTTTAAAATTTAATTTAATAGGAGATAAGATAGTTAGTAAAAAATATTATTTAAATTTTAATATAATAATATTATTATAAATATTAGTTA
>JAUEJL010138578.1:4760-23110 GCA_032274825.1 Drosophyllum lusitanicum | reverse complement strand
CATCCATAAAGGGCAGTATGCGAGCCCCAAGCCACGCTCCTGAGGGGAAAAACCCCACTCCTCCACCACAGAAGGAATACCTCCACGAGGAGACTCGAACCCGAGACCTTCCCATGTGGTAAAATCCTTCTGACCACCAGGGCAGAACCCCAATGTGTGAGAGTATTTAAGTTGTCTAAAGAAAGATCACTCATATCTTGTACCATTATAACCTATGCTTGAATTGTGGCGCCACAAGTTGAAAAACTCAAATGCATAGTTGTCATAACGAAGTTAATGAAAGAGAGTCCATTTTATCTATGAGAAGTTGAAATTAGTGAGCATGAATGATTTAGATGATATTAGTTATTTTAGAAGGAGAGTATTGTATTTGTATTATGTTAGGTGAGAACGTAATTTTTTTGAGCATATAGTCGTTAAATCTTTTTCTTATTTAACATATAGCCGATTAGGAGTGAAGTTTAAGGAAAAAATTATTTTCCACTTGTCCCTTGACATATCTCAAGGCTGCACCGGAGTGGCGTCACACAGTTATGCTTGACTCACGCCATTGATCGCACGATCACTTTGTGTTTCTTATAATAAACAGTATGGTTTCCTCTTACCACACCGTCACATTAGCTTTTTTTTCTCCCATCACTTAACCCACCACTCAGCTTCATAGTGGTCACTCTACACCACACTAAATTCTGAGACTCGTCTAATACTCATAACTCACTACCAATAAAAAACCAAATAACTAAAAAACAAAATAAAAGTAATTAGAAAGTGAGGTAGAAAGAGAGAGATGAAATGAACCGGTCCCACATCTTTCTTACACGCCACAAATTTGCACGGTGCCTTTCACACCGGTCTCCTTCCATAGCGCCATGGTGTGGCTTATCCTCTCTCTACGGTGCGGTAAGGAGTTTTTCACGCAAATTCTACCACCCACACCATTTACTCTTCTATAATATGTCATATTGTATTCTAAAAATAGCAAATTTTTATCTCATCATCATATTATTATATCACAAATTTAAAACATACACATATACAAAGAAAATAAAATTTATTTATTTATAGAAAAAGTAAAACTAGAATTGAGCCAAGTAAGACCGGTATTGATCATACACTTCTTAAACCATAATCATAGAGCTGAAATCAAAATAAAAAAATTGAATTGAGAAAAGAAAAATCGCAGATTGTACTGGATTTTAAAAAACAATCGCAAATTTAAATTTAAACTAAAATCACATACAATGACAAACAATTACGAACTAAAGTCGTAGATCTGTAAACTAAAATCACATACAATGACAAACAATTACGAACTAAAGTCGTAGATCTGTAAACTAAAATCACATACGTTGACGAACAGATCTTATATAAATAATCGCCGTTGATCCGGAAGACAAGAAAACCTCGGAGTGCTACAACGGCATTGGACGGTGGGTTGTTTTAGGGATGTAAACGAGCCGAGCCGAGTCGAGCCAGACACTTATCGAGCCAGGCTCGTTTAAGTCTTTTTAAGCTCGAGCTCGGCTCGTTTAGAGCTTATGATGTTAAGCTCGAGCTCGGCTCGTCTAATATTTATGAAGCTCGGGCTCGGCTCGTTTAGGATCGTTTAAGCTAGTCTCGTTTAGGCTCGGGTATTATTTTGATATTTTTATTAAAATGATATATATAATTATTAAATATTAAACATATAAAATATAAATTATGTTATATATGGAGCTCGTTTAAGCTCGCGAGTCCACTCTTTGGAGCTTGAGCTCGGCAGCTTTAATCTAGGCTCGAGCTCGTTAAGGCTCTGCTCGTTTCGAGCTTTTAACGATCCAAGCTCGAATAGATCGCGAGTAGCTCGGCTCATTTACATCCCAAGTTTGTTTGAAATGGTGAAACGATGAAACCCGAAAGGTGAATACAGAGTCACTTCAAATTCATGATAATGTAAAAATTGGCGAAGGTGGTTTCTAAATCATAAATTCTGAAAACGGGACTCAAGGAGTATAGAACTATAGATCGAAGAAAGCTGCTTGATGTTGTTTTCAAAATAAGATGGGCAATTTGCAGGAATAGATCGAGTAGAAACCTAGAAAAAAAAAAAGAAAAAAACCAAAATAAAATCTTAAAAAATTTATTAGTTAGATTTAATAGCTGCATGTAACTTGCATACAATAACATATTAAAAAAAGTTCGTTGTATTATCGAGACATTACGATGATGATGTTCGCAAATAATAATATTTTTTACAAAATTTGTCATATTTTAACACACTTTGCTCATAATATATGGGTGTGAGTTGGTAAAAAATGCAGTATACACCGAGAATGACAATATGAGAGGTGATTTAGGAAAAAAAATACCGATTTATAATATTTTCTTTTCGTCTCTTCTTATCAATTTTTAAACCTTAAAACATACAACACTTGTTTTTATTATTCATATGATTTACTAGTTAAAATTTAAAATATTTCTCAATAAAGATAACGTTTAGTTTAGTTTTTAAGAAAAAGATTGTAAATTTCATTTGTTATAAAATAACGTAAACATGACAAATATCAAGATGATCATACGATGATACCTCTTTTGTAGAACGAATTAAACATTGCAACCATTTACCTTTATTAATAAGTTTTAATATTTATGTTATTTCTTTATCGTAAAAGTTTGTTTAGTAAAATTCTGATGATGACAACGAGTATAGGTTTATAATAATTTTGTTAATAAGAGTATATATGAAATTAATCCTACTTTCTACGTCGTAATCTCCATTTTGTACCGAGAGCCGGACATTTTCGTCTACCGCTTAACTTTTGCTTCTCTTTTTCTTACGTGGATTAATGAATTTATCTGCGCTAAATAAAGTCCTAATTAATTCTATCTAAAATTCTCTCGTGACGTTTAAGATTGACAAATTAATATTAATGGGTATTTTTAGAAAATTAATAACTAACATGGTTTAGGAACCAGGAGAATGTTCAATATAATCCATAATTAATTCATAGTCCTAAGGGACTAATTTTAGCTTTTGGATTAATGACATGAATGATCCAGATTAAATTTTAAAAATTTGGGCGGAGTGACATTTTCGTATGATTTTCGTAATTCATATGTGATACTTTTACAAATCGCATGTGATTATATACTGAAGCACCTGTAATTAAATATTAAAATTTTAGGGCTATGTTTTTTAAATAGTCTTTATTGAACACGACTCTTAGGAACCATCTAATTATCTAATTTTATTTTTATATAAAGATATATCAGTTGATGCATGTTTGGAGTTTGGGCATATGAATTTTCTTTTCTATAGACAAAATCATGAGTTTAATCTTCTCGTTATTTTTTTACTTTTCCGTAAGAGTATTTCCATGGATGCTCGATATACCTCTTTACGAGCTAAAACGGAGACCATTTCTCGTGATACCCATTGCCACAAAATTGTTACCTTGTTATCTATTTTTTATCTACAAACGGTAATATTTCAAACAATTCAAATACTAATATATATATATATATATATATATGAAAAAGTTCATTTTAAAACCGTTCTTAATGTCAAAACCATTTATAACCGTCATTAATGCTTGTTAATGACTTATTAATAAGAGTACTTTTAGTCATTTATATATTTACCCAACCGTAAATTGCGTCCTGATGGATAAATCATTATTTAACAAGTTTGATTTTCGTAAAATACCCCTATTAATGAACCCCCAAACATGTCGCTTTCAAGAATGTAATAATATGTTATTTGCGCGATTCAATGTCACAAATTACATTTCTTCAACAACATGTCCGTTTTTTTTCACATTTTCTTTTATTTGCATCAACTATTTTATTAATTTACAAAAAAATTCTAAAAGATATTAAAATAAGAAAAAAGATTTATATTATGAAATAAGGAGAGAAAAGTTAATACGATTTTGAAAATTATGTTGATATGAGTGGATAATTGTGTTTGTGTAAGAGTATATTTTAAATAAATAGAAAGTTAAAGTAAATTAGGAGAGAAAGTAGAATAGTTAATGATTGAGTGGATGTGATCAATTTATATAGAATGAAAGGTGAATATGTTTTAACTGAATTTTAAGAACTCTTAAAGTTAAGGAGGAGAGAGAATGTTAAATAGTTTATTAGTTTTTATATATATGTTAATCCCAAATTAGGTACGGAAACAATGATTATGTTTGTAGAATGAGGATTGAATACAAACTCTTGCTTTTAAAAACTTATTGCACACACAATTACTTTTAATATAATTCTTATTGATATGAATCAAGAATTACAAGTTTTTGGATGTGGAATTTCCTAACACTATAAAAGATGACAACAAATTTTAGTCCAACACGTAGACTAGCTAATTTTAAAGACAACTAATGTTTAAATATGTTCAACACATGAACGAGTTTGAAGACTTCTAAATGCTAACTCTAAATTTGCTTTTGTTAAGTTATGATTTAGATTCTCTAAAGTCTTATTCGTGCTTCAATAATGAAACAAAGCTTGCATATTTATAGAAGGATGAGGCAACAACTAAGGCTGTCAATTTGGGTCGGGTTCGTGTTATCGAGTCCGTTTCGTTTGGGTTCTGGTCAGTTTCGTGTCAACCCAATTTCGACGCATTTATTTTCGTGTCAGGTTTGAGTCGTGTCAGTTTTTTTCATGTCGACCCATTTAGGCCAAATGTGATCGACGAATATTTTTTCGGTTCTCGAGTGGGATTTTCGAATACAATTTGTCATTTCAACTACGATTTTCTTAATCAAACTTTCAAATTCAATGTTTGTTTTCCAACTTTCAGTAAGAATTTTGAAAATGATTCATCATTAAATATAATTATGAATCGATTCAAAATACTAAAGTACCACTTATCAAGTAATCAAATGTAAAAGTACCAAAATTATATAGTCAAAATAACAAATACCAAAATGATGTACTATTGTTTTAATTGTAAATCTTTTATTGTTTATTTTATGTTTTTAACATTTAAGAGCTTGTATTTAAGGCTATAAGTGAACAACACATGTTCATTCTTTGACTTAGATAAAAATACAAAGAAACATAGAAAGTAATCAAGTACTTTATTGATGAGACAAGTCAGTGCAACTAAGCAATGGATTGCTCAGAGCCTCAGATATGCATGTTCAGCTAAGGCAAGTGATTGCTCAGCTAAGTGACAAACGTTGTGCTTAGCTGATCAAATATGATCTTAAGTATCGGGTTAGTTGAGCATCCAAAATAATCAACTTAAGGCTTAAGCTTAAGTTAGGGGTGTGCATAGGGCAGTTTTAAGCTCCAAACGAACCCAATCAGCTAGTTTCGGTTTTAGGGTTTTCAAACTCAATAGTTTCGGTTTCTATCGGTTTCAGTTTGGGCGGGTTCTGGTCATTAACGATCCGGTTTCGGTTTTAAAACCTTTATATTTCTTGTACTAACCTTTATATTTCTAATATTATATACAAATTTCAGCAATACTATCTAATTTCTAGCATTAAATTCAATGTCTAACAACATATTTCAGCACTAAATACCATTTTCAGCTTAAATATTGAAAATATAAACATATTTTGTATCATATAATCAAAATATAAATGTCGATCTAAAAAGAGGTAAACGACAAAGGGAATGAAAAGTTATTGACCCTAGTAACTGGACCTTGAAATATTTAATGAGTTTCATTGACTTCTATTTAATAACTATAAAATTAAAAAATATATATATGATATATTAAATATTAGTTGGTCGGTTTCTTAATGAGACGATTTCTACTGAACCCATTGGTTTTTTCAAAATCTAAAACTGAACTGTCGGTTTTGAAATGGTTTCGGTTTTATTATTTCGGTTTTGTCGATTTTAACGGATTGATTTCGTTTTTTAGTTTCTATGCTCACCCTAGGCTTAACTTACTTATTCAATATGATCGGTTGACTACTAATCTATAATGCTAAGCAAAAATACAAGTCTTATCTTAACAACACATGTTATAATAACTTCAAGTCAATTAAAAATGACAGTTATGTTAAACATCAAATCTTATGTTTTTCAATAAGATTGTTTGATTATTGGGTTGAAATGGTTATCTCCTCAACAATCTCTATATTTGATAATGACAAAACATTACAACTTCAAAGAGATGAACAAACTTAGAAATCTAGCAAATAAGATATATTTCAAAATGCAATTTTGACAAGTATCTTTCTGTTTTTTTATTACTCTTTTAAATTGACTCCTTTATTCTATATTTGGAATTCATTTGTATTTCCTTCTGTTTTTGGAAAACATTTTCTGAGTTGTACCATTTTATTTTGTTTGGGTGGTATCTTTTCTATCAATTTTCTGTTTTTAGGATTTTTATCAAGTAAATACAATATTTAAGTATATATTTTTTGGTCTCTGCTCACAAAAATCAAATAAACCAGTAATACACCCTTAGTTACTTGGTCTATAGGTTCATGCAAAACACCCTGAACCCATAATACAATTAAAGCTAAAAAGTTGATAGCATTTAACTAAATAAAGAGCCACATAAGTGGGTCTGCACGATTCGCATTCTCGACCCACTAAGACCATTTAGTTACATTTAATTGAACTATCTACCAACTGAGCCTAACACCACATAGGCTCACACAAACCCAAAAAGTACAAAAAAGAGCTATACTCAACCTTTATGAAACAACATCCAAATGACAACTACAAACATTAAACCAATGAGTAAATTCAACAGAGAAAACACCAACTATTTGAGTAAAATATGGTCAAAACAATACATCATATTTTGTAATTTGCCCCAAAGCAAGAGATCCACTCGATCAGAAACCTGAAACATTCAAAGTTGCCAGCTTTACAGACTTTTTGTAGTATAGTAACTCACTTCACAATTTAACAATTGAAAGAAGCATGATCCGTTTCATCATGTTCCTACATCTCAAACTTGAGTTAGCAGGTAAATGTGCATGCAAAGTTATGTGAACTAAAGAATACACCAGAAACAAAGCAGGTAAATTTTAAAGCGCCCTCACATAAATGGTGAATGGACATCTAGTGTTCTCAAAGAAAAGATATGATTAATATGTGGAACTAGTGCATTTCACTAAAGATTAGAAGAGCAGATTTCACGACGTATGAATCGACCCAAGACTAAACTACACATCTTAATAATGCCGTTCTGGACAGAAAATGTCGGAATGAATGGACTAAACTCATAATGAAAAGTTAGCAGAGGTCAAAAAACTTTATAGGTTAGCATTTAGGGTGTGTGAGAAGATTAAAGCATGAATGTTGTATGCTAAATGAAGCAGCAAGACATTTCTTGAATTTCAAATCCCATGATGTTGTGGCACACTGGGTTAGCATCATTGACAACAGTAAATTGTATTTGAACTGTGTAAAGACACAATAATGTCAAAAGCACAAGACGGGGGAAAGTGCAGCAATGGTAATTGTTCACATGAAAGTGACTTGAAAGAGTAGCACTGAATGATTTTGAACAATAGCAAACTACTTTCCCTTTTTTGCCCAGAAATGATTACCAAAATATCTGAATATGTTAACCCGCCCACACAGAAATGGGTCCATCAGGGTATGTTTTCATCTCTAATAGTTTGAGCTAACGTATTTAACTAAAAAGGAAACATGTCAAGTGGGTCAAAGGTCATCCGCAATGTACTCAAATGAATAAAACCCTCTCCAAAGGCCTTTATTCGAAAAAGATTGATGATTATTCTAATAATTTAGTTTTGTAATCATATCTAACACATTCATTATTTAAATAAATAAATAAAAGAGAGTAAGCTGACCGGTCCGACCAACTCTTCTTGTTTGGACCCTTACTAAATAAATCAACTGTTTTGACCGAAACCTATTTTGGCATGTTACCAAACCCGCCCATTTTGTCACCACTACGTTGTCACATTGGGCACGTATGTTCTTACCACTAAACGGAATCAACAATTTTTTAAAGATTAAACAGGGAACTTAAGAAGCATTTCCTTCACTAATCACCTCTATTCAGTGAAGAGGAATAAAGGGTAAATTTTTTCTGTATGAATTGTACCATGAAAATTGCAACACTTTTTTTTGGGGGTACATTTCAAGCTAACATTACTGATGAAGTCGTTATATGCCATTACATTGGTCATTAATCATACACAAAATCAGAAGTTATCTTACATATTTGCTCGTGGGGTTGATTTGGGTCCAAAATAATATTGTTAAGAAGTCTTTTAGAGATCTTATTTACAGCAAATAAAGTACAAATAAAGGGACTAAACTCAATATTCAAAAGAAAAGGAAAAAAGGATCAAGGAAACAGAGAAGGGTAAATTTGCAAGTAATTGTAGCTAATCCGTCTATGTATAAGGTAAAGAAATGAAATCTACCAAAAATAGAAGTTACTATAAAAGCCTTAATGCTGCACATCTTTAGAGCACAAGTCAAATTCAAATCAATGACTGGATTCAAATTAGTATCTCATAACCTTACAATCATACAAAAAGTAGATAGCATGTTCTATGCTAAATACACTATGACTTTACAGTCTTCTAATTAATAATTGTACAATACAAAAAAAATCCTTTTTTGATGACACTTAGTGTGTTGTCTCTTTTTAAGTCTGAGGTCTTTCTGAAAGCAATCTCTCTATCTACAGGTAGATGTATTACTATCTACAACTCTACATCTTACCTCCCCCATACCTCACTTGTTAGGGATTGGGTATTGTTGTTGTTGTAATTAGCAACCCACTTATCCCTACTGTCATCAATAACAATATCTAACTTGTGTACATATTCTTAAAAGATTGTTTAAATTCCAATATCAACCATTTTTCTCAATTAGAAATTGACCCATTATATATATAGAGAAAGTTCAAACGAGAACTGTTTTTCGTGCAAGAACTATTTGTAACATCTTTAATAACTTATTAATAGGGGTATTTTGGTCATTTATATATTTACCTAACCGTAAATTGCATCCGCGTGGACCGTCATTAATGATTGAGACTTGATTTTGTTAAAAACTCTCATTAATGAGCCATTACAATTATTAGCCATTGATTTATTTTAAACAATGGCCAAGATTGGTTCTCGCACGAAAATAGTTCTCACTTGAACCCTCCCCTATACACGTATACATGTACATACATATATATTCTAAAATAAACTAAAGAATAAAAAAGATTTTGGTATGAGCAAGATGCATGCAAGAATCGTTATCGCCTACTTCCGTGTCTAAGATGTTGATGAGCAAACTAGTCGGTGAGATAGGCAGCTGGCAAACATGATGAAGAATTAAACCCTTTGATGGCGTTAGCGAACTTGAATGAACACTAATCATGTCTTATACGTAAATGTCAACTAAAAATAGATGTTTATTGCTCACCCCTACGTGAGCAAGCGTTAGGATAAAGCACTGAATTTCTCAACTACGACAAAACTCCAGCAACTCATTTTAAAGTTTTCTATTTATAATTTCACTTCCGGAATCATCATCTTATCCTTAACCTTTCTATATTCTCCACTTCACTAATATTAGCACACTGTAAAACTAATTAACATGCATATATGACTAACATGAAAAAAGAAACCATGATCTATTAACAAATATATAAAACAGGAGAATCAATTAATAAAGAGATTCAAAGATTTATCAGGTTAACAAGCATTTGTTACTATCACAGGTAAAGATTATACCTTATTTAGAAATAAGTTGCTATAATACTGAGAAAGTCATCGTCGGTGGGTTTGCCAGCTAGCGTGTTGATTGTTCATAGCACATTTGCTTGCACGTAGTCCATCCCCAATTTTAACGGTTCACTCAATGCACCAAAATTTTCCACCTAAGACCAGAGTTGAGTCATCATCTTCAACCAAAACTCGAGTATTTTTCCTATTTAAGGCATAGCTTTCAATCTTCCTGAGTACCCTGCTCATTTGGTGCACGTATTCCCTCTCTATCTGGCTCTAAACCATTCCTGTCCACTTGAATCATGAGAAACTTGTTTCGTGCAGAGCCTGAGGTGAAAGCAGCCTATGATTTTACAGGGAGTTTTACTGATAACTGGCGAAATATGAGGGTTTCAATGGTGATGCCGCCATTGACGGTTGCAATTTGTATATGTGTGGTGATGTCGTTAATGATGTTCATGGAGCGGGTGTACATGACTGTTGTGGTTCTTTTGGTGAAGTTCATGGGGAAGAAAAAGTACACCCAGTATAAGTTGGAAGCACTGAAAGAAGATCTAGAGCAAAACAGAAGTTACCCTATGGTGTTGGTTCAAATACCTATGTTTAATGAAAAGGAGGTAATACATGTTTGATTTAATATATATGTATATTTATATGTATGTTCGGTGCATAAACTTTATCACGTAACAGTTTTTAGTTTGTAAAAGAATTGAAAGGGCAGGATATTCATGTATGAACACTCTTTAGTCTTTATCATTTCAAATATCATAAAATTAGCAGCAAACATCAATGACTATCTCGATTGCATATTTAGAATTCCCTTATAAAGTAAAGATCGCCAGAAACAGCTTAGAATCTCTATATATTAAAATCACAACGAGAGGAGCTATTGATTAACTAAACAAATAAATATATATGTGGTAACATCCAGTACATTGCAACAGAGCATCGATTTTCTTTTTCCTCCCCTAATTTCTGTGTACATTTTTCCCGTGTCAAACACTGTGAGCACTTAATATTTTAACTCTGAAGTATATATATAAGTTAGAAAATACAATATAATTCAAAGACACCCACGACTAGTAAGTAGGAGTGACATACATATTTATTTTCCAATTTTGTATTTTGTTTGAGTACATATTTCTTGTCATATAGTTAGAGTGATAATAATATAACTAGGTAAATGTCATGAGGTGTGATTGTATACAAGTTTCTTTACCTGATAAAATTACAGGACGGTAATTTTTTCTGATCACAAGATTCAAACTATAGATTGCAAGAAACCAACCTGATGTACAATTTCCAACTTAGAGTTTTGTGTGTGTGTGTTCTTACTTAATGTGTTTTAATTAATTAATTTAGTTTACTTGAAGTGGTCATTTAACTCACATTCTTATCAGGTCTACAAGCTATCCATTGGGTCTGTGTGTTCACTTAAATGGCCATCCGACCGTCTCATTGTTCAGGTTCTTGATGACTCCACCAATGAAGTCCTAAGGGTACCACCCAACCTTCTTCAGCTACACTTAAAAGTTCAAATACTTGAAAGATAAATTATCTATTTAGCAAGTAACTCACTGATTATATGCAGACACTGGTAGAATTCGAATGCAAAAAGTGGATAGAGAGAGGAGTGAATGTCAAATATGAGACCAGAAACAACAGAAATGGATACAAGGCTGGTGCTCTTCGTGAAGGTTTAAAAAAAGACTATGTCTTTGATTGTGAATTTGTAGTCATCTTTGATGCAGATTTCCAACCAGATGAAGACTTTCTTTGGAGAACTGTACCTTATCTTCTTGAAAATCCAGAACTGGCTTTGGTACAGGCTCGTTGGAAATTTGGTAAACCGTAAACCTTACTTGTACTTTGAATTTTGCCCCTTGTAGTTTGATTTTGCAGTTTCAGATTATATCATAAGTAACACATGGTTCCGTGTAGTAAACGCTGATGAATGCCTCATGACTCGGCTCCAAGAGATGTCACTAGCCTATCATTTTGCTGTTGAACAAGAAGTGGGCTCTTCAACTTGTCAGTTTTTTGGGTTCAATGGTAAGCCAGAGTTCAAAAGGCAAATCAAATAGCTTTAAGAGAAGTCTCATGGAATTTTTATGACATTAGGGACTGCTGGTGTTTGGCGTATAAGAGCAATAGAAGATGCTGGTGGCTGGAAAGATAGAACCACTGTGGAGGACATGGATCTTGCGGTTCGGGCCAGCCTCAAGGGGTGGAAATTTGTCTTTGTGGGGGACTTAGAGGTGATTTCTATATCCAATATTATGCTTTATTATTCAAATAAATATCTGTACAGGAATAAACAACTGAAATATTACATAGGTCAAAAATGAACTCCCAAGTACCTTCAAAGCTTATCGATATCAACAGCATCGATGGTCATGTGGTCCAGCTAACTTATTCAGAAAAATGACCAAAGAAATCATCTTTTGTGAGGTATAATAGGCGTGAACCTTTTCTTTACCCTACTATCATTATTTCTTAAAAATGATAAAATGCATCTTACTTTATTATGCAGAGGGTATCCTTCTGGAAGAAGTTTCATGTCATCTATGCATTCTTCTTTGTAAGGAAGATAATAGCACATTGGGTCACATTTTTCTTTTATTGTGTAATTATCCCAATAAGTATCATGGTTCCAGAAGTCCATCTTCCAAAACCGATAGCCATATATATTCCAGCAACAATTACCCTTCTCAACTCGTCATGCACCATAAGGTAATGAATCTTAACATAAAACAAAACAAAACAAATAAAGAAACTAAATGCTAAATCCCATCTTGCTTGGCACAGGTCACTGCATCTTCTTGTGTTTTGGATCCTGTTTGAGAATGTCATGTCTTTTCATCGATCCAAGGCAACAATCATAGGACTCTTAGGAGCCAACCGAGTCAACGAGTGGGTCGTGACTGAAAAGCTTGGGAATGCAACAAAGCAAAAAAGTTGTGTCAGACCACCAAAGAGACGATCACGGTTTGGAGAAAGGTAATTTAGTCAATAAGTGTTGATTGAGTACCATCTATATCACTCTCATCTGCATAATGCTAATATTTTGACATGAAAAACAGACTTCTCTTCTCGGAGTTGATAATGGGATTGTTCCTGCTATATGTAGCTATCTATGACATGATCTTTGGGAAAGATCACATGTTTGTCTATCTGTTACTCCAGTCAGGTGCGTTCTTTGTTGTTGGAGTTGGATATGTAGGTATATCCGTCTCCAACTAAAGCAGCACCCTGGTCGATCAAGTTCATAGATTTGTGTCTATCTATCAGTCTATTAGAGTCTATGTTCATCAGAAAGTTACAGGAAACTGTTCAAGTGCTTAAGATAGGGGGCTATGCTTAAAAGAACACAAGAGGAGCAAGTGGAAGAGCACTGCAACAGAGGGTGGTGTATTTAGTTAAATCATTAGCATGTATTCCCGAATAAAGTTCTTAGTTATCTATGCATGTCACCAGAGTCTACAATAAGTTTTAAATAAACATCAAGACTACAACTTCTTGTGAATAAAGTATCTTATATCGTGGTTTACTAGATGCTAAACAACGATTGTTCAAATGGCAAATGAACAACATAATTCTCAGAACTAACAGCTTTCACTTACTAATTAGAGTGGACTTACAAATTTGGAAGTTAAAAGAGTAACTCTAAAAATCCAAAGCAGAATCACTTACAAACAGATATGTTGATTGTTTTGTATTCAATAATACACAAAATGCAAATGACAGCAACAGGTATGAAGATATCAATGGCGATGGAAAGGAATATCCTTACTAATTGCTCCAGGAATTGGTCCTTTGCGTTGTTTTGTATCCAAATGATCACACACCATCCGATGAACAGACCAACTGAATACAAAAACAATAATTTTCAGGTATGCTGGTGATTTTAGGAGAGAAAGCTAAATCAATAACTTAGGGTAATGATAATGGGATGGAAGGGTGAAGCAGAGAGGAAAGGGGGGAAACAAGCGACGGTGATAATGATCGATTGATCGGACGGAAAAGGATTAAGCAACTGTTTATTCAATTCAAAAGCTTTATTTAAACGAATTTTTCTATCAATACTCAAAATAAATAGACTTGGGCTTTTCTAGTTACTTTTCACATGTATTTCAAATAAGGTTGGGCTTTTCTAGTTAAGCTTCAGGCTTTTTTGAATCCTCCTCAACCATGTATAAAAGGTTCGACCCAAGCTAAGCCTAAAAAAGATCAATCCCTAATGCTAGAAACAAAATCTTGAATTAAGAGCTTGCTCCATATCTCCCCTGAAGGTTTGTGTAAAACTCTCAAATGTTGAACAAATATGAAGCAAATGAAACAAGTTCTTGGGTGAATTCAATTACGCTGGGTAATGTTTAATAACCTATAACACACACACACACACACACACACACACTAAAGAACAAGTTGTCGATAGTTTTCATGGTTTGCACACATTTATGCTTCTTTGCATAAGGGACTTGTACACATATTAGAGCTTCACATAGATTCATATATGAACAATATAATCAAAACCCAAATAGGAAAAAACCCTAATTAGAGTGAAAGGAGCGAATGGGCATGCATACATGCGTGAGTGGAGGTGAGCACACTATGGAGGAGCCAACTTTCCACACCGTCATTGTGTAGTAGTAGTGGATTGGTATGAAGGGAAACATGTGAAGAAAGCTGTGTGGTTGCTTTCCTTTTCCCTTTGTTGTTGTTTTATAAATTTTGATTGGTTAGTCACGTAGTTGGGTATAAAGTGAGTCTTATAATTTGATGTGGTGGAGTGACAACATCATGATTAAGTGGTGGAAGTAAAACACTGACGTGTCGTGTGGTGTAAAGTGACGGGAAGAGACGAATTCCCACTCTTAGGTCAGGATTATATTGGATCGGATATAGATTGGTTGATGTCATATCCACATCCCCATACATTTAATTTTTCATTGTCCATACCATTTAAAATGTTTCCTCCATTCATATCCATGTCCATGGGATTAATGGACATTCATTTGATGTCGAAAGAAATTTTCCTCTAAAAGAAAACTCCATATTTTCTATATAATATGTTATCATTGTTGACATGGGCATCACCAATGGAAGAATCTGTAGGAAATCCTTAGGAAACGACCGTTTCCTACGGATCTCAAATGTTTCCAACGGATTCTTCCGTAGGACATCTATTGGTAAAATGTTTTAAAAATAATAAAAAAGTAGGAAAATAGTTTTTACCTTCGAAAGTTTTTGTTGGAAATCTGTTGGAAAAATTTAGCAACGGATTTCCTATTGATTTTAACAATATTTTTGCTACGACTTTCCAACATATTTTTCCAACGGATTCCTTTGAAAATTTTGTATATTTCGTCTGTTGGAAAATTGTAGAAAATCCATTGGAAATATTTTTTGTATTTCATTATTTCTTCATTGGAAAAAGGTTGGAATCCTATTGAAAAGTTTTTAATATCTTTTTCTTTTTTCAAATTTTTATATAATCCTGTAATATTAAAATAGTACACAATATCTAAAATAGCTAAACAACATATCAACGACCAAAATATAACGATGTATAAGCTAATCAAAGTTTCAAAAGTATTAGCATACAATGTATTAATAATATCTAAATTGAAAAGTTTGTATCGATCACAAGCATACTATAAATACTAGTCATCTGAAAACGGTGATTGACGTTGTTGCCGTATCATTTCGTTTAATTCCTTCATTTGCTCTTCCATTTCCTTCCTCAACACATAAGTCTATAAATATCTAGATAATCACATTCAATATGATATACAATTATAATATAATAACCATTCCATATACAAAGGCATACACATACTTGGGATATACATCTCTACACAAACATACATATCGTACAGATGTTGTTTGTGAATTATCTAATATATCGAAGTATATTTAGTGTGATTTGAATATATAATGTTGTTTACTATTGTTTCTTAGCATTGGTTTCATAAGAAGTTGCTTGTTTTTAAGTTTTTATATAAATATCCATTGAAAATTTGTTGGAAACACATGTAGTTTCCTACGGATTTCCAACGTAATAATTAATAATTTAAAAAAACTAATTACTTCCGTAGGAAATCGGTTGGAAACACATGTAGTTTCCTATAAATTTCCAACGGAATAATTAATAATTTAAAAAAACTAATTACTTCCGTAGGAAATCGGTTGGAAATATATGTAGTTTCCTACGGATTTTCAACGGAACTATTAACGTATTTTACATTTTGTTAATATATATACATATGCATATGCTTCTAGCACCTACGGTCCTACCTATACATATAACCATTACGTATACAAAAATATATACATATGTGGTATGTATCTTTATACAAACATACATTTCGTATACATGTTTGTGAATTTATTAATACCTTGAAATGTTTTTAGTGTGACATTGATTTCATAAGCAGTTAGTTATTTACAAGTTTTTGTTAGAAATCTGTTGAAAATTACTAACACTTTACATATTTCAAATAGACCAATTACTTATTTTAAAAATTAACTATTCTTTTACTTTCCGTGGGAACTTGGTTGGAAACGTACATTAATTTCCAAGGGATTTCCAACAAACGTTTTAAAATAAATTTAAATAATAAGAAAATATTAATCTTTCGACAGATTTCCTACAAAAATTGGTATTGTTGGTAATCTATATAAAATTTGTTGGAAATTTTCTTGATATTCCAACAGTTTTCCAATGGATTTTTGTTTGTTGCTAAGTCATTGGAAATTCCTAGCAATTTTTGTTGCTATATGCTAACGCTATTTGTTGTTGGAAATTTCCAACCGAATTTTGTTCGTAGAAAATTCTATTGGTAATGCTCTCTTTCTAGTATTGTTTGATAAAAAGATACAAATCAAAACGTAATTTAATATAATTGCAATCAAAGCATAAAGGATAGACTGTAATTATATAAAATTATAATTTAGAATATTATAAAAAGGAAGTATGAATTTAATCTATATAGTTATATTTTCTTATATTTATATATAAGGAGAGGTTCAAACGAGAATTGTTTTTCGTACGAGAACCATTTTTGGCCAATCATTTAATTTTCTGTCTTTTTTATTTATTTTAAATGGGAAAGAGTAGTATGGACATTTTTGCATTACCCCCCATTTTCTAAAACTAATATATTCATCAAACGAAAAGGTGTTAAATTACAAAAATTATACTAAATTAACGAGAAAATTGTGTTCTTTAATTTGAGACCGATCTTGCTATAATTTTTCGGAAAAAAAAATCGCGTTTGTTGGGTTTTTTTTACACAGCTCTCAATATATGCACATTTGCATATCTATATCTGTGCTGAAAAAACTAGGTGGATTTGTGCATTTGCACAAGTGCATATATTTGCACATGTGCATATGTCGACTTTACTAAAAAAACCCAGCAAATACAAAAAAAATATAGCTAAATCGGTCTCAAATTAAAGAGCATAATTTTCTCGTAAATTTGGTATAATTTTTGTAATTTAATATCTTTCCTTTTGATGTATATATTAGTTTAAAAAAAGTGGAGGTAATGTGAAAATGTCCAAATTGCCCTTAATTAATTAAGGATATGTTTGATTAGTTTAAAGTTATCCATTAACAACTCTTTAATCTGGACCCTCTATCTTTTTGATCAACGACTATAATTGGTTCTTGCAGTTCTCGTACGAAAAATAGTTCTCGTTTGAACCATCCCATATATATATATAAATACCTAGATTACTATCAGCCTTATGATAAGCTAATCCATATCAATTGTTACATGCACTACCACAAAAAATATTTTTAGGCTCCCTTCTTTAGACCCATTTTTGTAAAAAAAATACCAAAAACCGGACCTGAAAAGGTCCGCACGTGTTTTTTTTAAGATGTAGGCCTAGTTTTTTTTTTAAAAAACCGGGTCTAAAAGTCTGGAAAACATTCAGACCCAGTTATTTGAAAGAATACCGGGTCTATATCTCAAGTATGGCGCTTTTAAAAATACGTGAATACATTCGGACCCTGTTTTTTATAAGAAAACCGGGTCTGAAAATTCAAATTGATTCAGACCCTCTTTTTTATTATAAAAACAGGCCTTAATACTATCATTTAATGCTGCAAATACGGATCATTCAACTACCACATACATTTTGACCCCTTTTTTTCAAAAAAATCGGGTCTGAAGGTGATATTTATGGCAGAATTTCTATCTTCTTCTTCACTTTTTCTTTCTTCTCTATCATTTCTTTTCACCTCCATTACTCTCATCACCTCCATTAATATACCCAAAAAAGTCTTATATTCCTTCAAAGAATTCAACTTTTATTTATTAAATCATTTTCACACTTTAATAAAGTGTCAATTTAATCAAAGGTATTATAATTTTTATACATTTCATAATTTTTTTCATTTTTTTTACTATATTTCACTTTTTTATGTAATTTTTGTTGTTTGCTGTGTTAATATGTATTTTAGGTATCTTTGTGCACTCATTAGTTGGACTACAATGCTTCTTCACGTCGAAAATATCAAGGTATTTTTACTATTTTCGATCATTTTAATTTTTATAATTGCGTTTATGTATGTACACAACCACACACACACACACACACACATATATATATATATATAGTTTATATGTATACATATATATATTATATATATTGTTTATATATA
>JAUEJL010138567.1:0-10900 GCA_032274825.1 Drosophyllum lusitanicum | reverse complement strand
GAATCTCGAGTTAGATGACACAGATTAGGGCTTGGACAGCGAGAATCTTCGAAGGGGGACTTTGATTAGGGCTTCGACTGTCACAGACGGCGAGAATCTTCGAAGGGAGATTAGGGCTTCGACCGGTGTTTGTGGTGAGTGTGGGGTGGTGTTGGGTGGTTGTGATGATTGTGGGTTTTGACCGGTGAGTAGGGCATCGACCGGTGGTTGTGGAGACTGTGGGGTGGTGGTGTTGGGTGGTTATGGTGACTGTGGGTCTCGACCGACGCCTAGCAAGATACAAATTCCAAGTTCCTTACCAAACAGACTTCTAAGGAATTGGAATTCAAATTCCAAATCCTTTAGGATTTCAATTTCTAAGGATTCCAATTCCAATTCTTAGCATTCCAACGAACCAAACACCCCTTAAGAATATAAAAGAATCCGACACATACATGAATAAATTAACCCTTTAACGAATTATAAAGTGTAATGACTCGTAATAAAAATAAAATAAATGTTATTAATAAGGTGTTATTTCTTACACTCTAATCTATAAAAGCGTACAATAACATGTAAAATTAAATTTAGTAACTTACATTAAAATAAAAGAGGTTAAAATAGTCACCAATGATAAATTACAAATATATAAAATTGAGTGTAGATAAAAATAGACTATAATACATGAATCACAATTCACAATCCTATTGATATCACCTTATCGTTCTCACACAAACGACACATCAAAGATCAAGGGTGATTCTATGTAAATCATTTGTAAATCTAAATTGATTCCTTATGATGTGAGTTTATAACCTGTATTGAAAATTATAAAATTTCTCATTTTTAGTATTTTTTATATTTTTTTATAACACTTATATCAAAAATATCCTTTATTTATTAAACACTTTGATTGATAGTTTTAAAATTTTGTAATCTTAAATTTTGCTAAACTTTTTTCGTTTTATATAATTGATCCTTATGACTTTAAAGTGTATAACCCCTCAAATTATCTACTGCAATCTCAAATAAATAATGATTAACGAGCCTAACTTTGTTATATATATATATATATATATATATATATATATATATATATGTATGTATGTATATATATATATGTATGTATACATACATATTTTTTTTGGCAGAGAAAGTGAAAATCCTAACATCAAATTTGAAATCAAATTATCTGGGAGGGGTTTGCATGAAACATGTTGGGGGTTTTATGAAAAATGTATAATAATATAATTAATTATAGTTTGTTTGTAAATTATGTTTAGTAACTTGTGATATATTTTGCTTAAAGAAAAATAATTATATATTTTTAACCGTCTCATTTTTATCTACGATCAGATATAAATGTTATCGTAATATGTCATTTTTTAAAAATTAGTATATTTTGATTGTTTTTATCCATTCAGATCAGTGGGTACGTAATTCTTGGACGTTTTATTTATTTTTTATATTCATTCTCTCTATGTATAATCGTCAATATAATCACTGGTTTCTTGGTCTTTTTATCGAAAATTTTAAATATACTAATTTTTAAAATTTTGTCGTATTACAATAACATTTATATCGAAACGTATATAAAATTTATAATGAACTAAGGTGTACGTTAAATAATTGAACTCAAAATATAATTAAGAATATATTATATTGATCTGTCATGGTTTAGTAACATGATTTTGTAAAATATATAATGATTTATCATTAGTCGTAATAGATAAGCACACATGAACCAACTTAAACTTAAAAAATACTTATCATAATATAAATCAATTCAAAAAATGAAACACCAGTCAATATAAAAATCCATGAGAAAACTTAAAACTTTTAACAATCATTGTGAACTATTATTGTTCGTCAAATTGTATTTATTTCTTATTTACATCGGTCATTTCCTGCGTATAAATTATGATTTGTCATTTCTTTTTTCTTTTATGATAGTGAATGTTTTCATTTACTTATTAACTATATTGTATGTATGTATGTATGTATGTATGTATGTATGTGTGTGTGTGTATTTGATAGAATAGAGAGAAAATATGTTTTATTCGTATAAAAATAATGATTTCAATGATGGCATAAAAATTTTGTAACAATTTGTAAACCATCTGGTAGTGTGTTGTTTACAATATGTTTGATAACCACTTAATGGGTCTTCTAAAACCGCTGTTTAGTGACATAAAGTTGTTTACAAAATTACCACTACAACTTTGAGTTTCTTTAAATTGAAGGTTAGTGTGTGAGTAAATAATCATGCAGAAACTATCACTCAACATAATTACCGGGTAATGAAACAACCTTCGTATTAGTAACTTTTGTAATTAACCTTACAACTTAAAATGTTATATATATTTTATTTTTTAAGTTTTCTTATTTTTAAGTAATAAACTCTCACATAAAATTAAGGTTATTATTACGTGGATATTTGAATTTAATGTTATCTTGTGTTTTCAATTATATTTAATTAAATAATAAAAATTATACTCAAACAATTTATGTATGTATAAACAGAATCTATTAATCTTAATTTTATGTGATGTATTTTGAGTATAATTTGATTGGTATCATTATTGTTTAACTTTTAATAAATTAAGTTTACAATTCTAAAGATACAAATATATAATTAACTAATAAAAATATATTTACTCAAATTAAGCACTTAATATTACACTTACAACTTTTAGACGTAAAAACGTGAAACGCGTTAATATTACACAAAACCTTTTAGACATGATATATAATTTTATATTAAAAAAATATGTATAAAAAGTAATAATATAAAAGTTCTATTTACATACTCGAACACCATACCGATATGACACTAGTTTTGTTTTAACAATACTACCTTACGTAATGATTAATGAGCCCAAAGTTTCAAAATACATAAGTCTATAGCTAGATTAATATTGTAAGAATTTTAAAATTTATTTAAAATCATCTACATGTCACACATCCTCAATCATGCTTCAATTACGAAAATTATTTTAATTTTAATTTAATATTATTTCAAGTATTAGATACTAATTGACACAATATTCAAATTCTTTCTACAAAAATCTGAAAGTACTTATTAGTTTTTATAAGTATATTCGTATTATTTCAACTTAAAATTACTAACTCTTATTATATTTTTAAAGCATTTGGAATGAATCGTATATTTTAGTCTTGTATTTGGATTTTTTTCAACAATTATAATTATATTAACTGTTATGTCACATAGGTTAAATATTTTAGAACAATTTCATTATATTTAATCATTTATATCTAGGGTTTAGTATCCGAAAGTGTATCGAAGTTGTCATTTTTTGCTATTGTATATATCCAACTTTCAAAATTACCATTTAATATATCAAACTTCCTAAAACTACCATTTAGTTATTTTTCATTTAGTGCCACATCAGTGTAAATAAAAAAAATTAAAATCCATAATTCATATGAAATTCAAAGGTGAAGAACTTGAAGCAGATGGAGAACCTTCAATCGAAACCTAGAACAAGAACAAGAACAAGAAAACCCAGCACAAACAAATAAAGAACTCGATGAATAACCTTCAATCGAAAACCCAGAACAAACTCATTAAACCCTAAACGAAAACCTTCAATCGATAAACCAAGAAGCAAAATCGAAACACAAACATACAGATCTGAATCATAAGAACAAAGATTGAAATAAAGAAGAAAGAAGAACATGTTGAAACTTACTTGGAAACCCCAAATCAAACCAAAATCGGTGATATCGATAAATGAAAACGCCATTCAAGAACTTTGTGAATGAAATCTCCAGATCTGTATATGAAATCCAAACCGAAAACCTTTGTAAATTGATGGCCATTCAAGAACTTCATAAAAACCCTAATCGTACGAATAGTGCGGAATCGCCATTGAAGAACTCGAAGCTCCGTGCATCATCCTTTAAGTCTATATATGTTCATCATCCTTCAATCAATACATGTACTCATCCTCTGAATCGGTAAAACAAAACTCCTTGAGTCCGATGGTCTTGAATTTTGAAACCCGTATGGAGATGAAGATGCATACATCGGAACCCAAAATCGATTGTAACACAGTTGATGGAAGTTGATTGTAAGACAGAGCAAATCGATTGCAACACAGAGCAAATCGACTAATAGAAACAAAATAGTGTTTAAGTCGAAACCTTTCACATACCATCGTAAATCGATTGATAAAGATCTTGAAGAAACTAAGAACGCAGATCGGACTCAACCCTAGTCAGAGAACCCATCGATTTTAATATAGGCGGAGAAAATGAAGTCGAAGATGGTGGTGGTTGCCGGAAGGTGGTGGTGGTCGAAGGTGGTTGCCGAATCTAGGTGATAGCACAAACACAAACACATATGTTTCTAGATCTTCTTCATTTTATTATTATTATTAAAAATAAATAATCATCTTATTTGAATTTTTTTTAATTTGGAAATCTATGTCACTTGCCATATCACCTAACACATCATCAAAACCGGTGACACGTTAGCCTTCAACCTGCTATAGCAGGTTGAATATATCATTTGGTAGTTTTTAAAAGTTCAGTATATTAAACGGTAGTTTTGAAAGATAGGTATACACAATAGCAAAAAGTGACAACTTTAATACACTTTTAAAATACTAAACCCTTATATCTATGCATAAACTACTCGTGTATCTAAACTTTCATACATGATATGTATAAGAGCATGGGGAATGTTCATGCTTTTTACTTAATGTTTTACTGTCACATCAGCAATAGTCTCACCTTACTTAAGCATGTTTAAACCCAGATAATACACATGTTTCGCTAACTTCAAACCTTTTTTTTTCCTTTTTAACTAGATTTAATTTATTAAATATACTTTAGCAAATTGTGAAAGATAGAAAATATATAAAAACGCAAAAATAAAAATAAATTGAAGACTAATTTATTTAATTAAGTAATTGAAGACTAATTTATTTAATTAAGTAATTGAAGACTAATTTATTTAATTAAGTAAACATTACATCGCCAAAGAAATTCAGAATTTTAAATAATAAATATATAAATAACACAATTTTATTCTTCATCTTCATCGGATACTAGCACACTTATATGCTTGACCAAATCCAAACACACGTTATTATGCATTTCACAACAATGTAGTTCGCGAAGAGTCGTATTTTAAACTCCGGTTATATCTAGATATTGCTCCGGGGTCGGTGATATATCACTTTCATCAAAGTCACAAATTGTTTGGTTCTCGTCTTGACGGATTGTAATATCATATTGTGTAATGTTACACTCCCGTATATAATGTTGTCTATCTTTTTTTGTAGACCACAGTCATGCTGGATATTGCAATATTTGCAACGCGCTTTAAGGACATCGAATGCTTTTTCAATGTCCTTCCTTACCGACTCTTACTTTTTTTTTTAATTTTTTATGCTTCTCCTCTAATGGATATTAAAATGATTTAACAAATGTCGTCCATTCTAGATATATCACATATGCAAGATTATAATCATATTAGTATGTAATCTCATTCACTACAAAAGGACGCATCGGGGCATTGCCACTTGATACATCGTTGAATATTGGAGACTAGTTGAGAACATTAATATCATTGTTTCAACCGGTGACCCTGAAAAATGCATGTCAAATCTGTAGATCTTGGGATGCAACTACTTCAATCAATACTTTCATTTTTAACCAATTTGACCAAGCCCAATGAGTACAATCGGTACTTCCTAACATCCCTAGGAATCTATGTTTATATTGATCATGATGCTCGTATAATTGTTGCATGTCGAAGAAGATATGCCATCATATATAAGTACCCCTTGCTATATACTTTAATCACCTATTTACAAACTTTTGTAACACTTCATGTGAGGTTCGTTCGGACATATGTAGGTACTCGTCAAGTCCGTGGGGGGCAATTCCATAAGCTAATTGAGGTATTGCGGAAGTACAATTCTTTAGTGGAGGCATCCCATTTTTGTGTAGAATATGGGGTTGCATTTTGTAAGCCTTCCATGATTCGCAAAAAAAAAAAAAAAAAAAAAATCTTGGACATCTGAAATTGTCTCCTAAATGAATCTTCAGCAAAGTATTCCTTCTTGATCAGAAGTTGTGCCTCGTCACACTACTAGTAACCACCTTTCTTGTTTTTTAGGGACTACTTGATATCTCCGACAAGTTGTGCCTCGTCACACTACTTCACAAAAACCTACTGCTTCATGGCTCAACAAATTGTCATCTCCGACCACTTCGCCTCCATCACCGGCGGTGTCAGCATCTCCGGCAGGTTGTGGTTCAGTACAAGGGCTTAATCCATTTTGTTTGTTACACGTTGCAACTAGATATTAGTTCGATTTGTGTTTCGTGAGTTCAGTACAAGGGAATTTATGGTTTGTATATTATTTGATAATAGAAACTGTTTTCAGGTTTATATATGATGCTACAAAACATTTTGTTTTCTTATTTTTGTGTTTGTTTTTTATATATTTATTTTAATAACATATAATTTGTTTAACATAATTACGACTCCGGTGAATCTTAATGATAACTGTATATTTACTTGGATAGACCATTCAAAGTGAAGTAATACTATGTGACAAAAAGAGAGATCTTGAAAAATTAGAGGATTATAGAAGAAGTGTATTTAGTAGATTTTACTTGTAACTTAATGTAGGGATTATTTTTTTAATTTTTTAATTATTTAATTACTATTTAATCAAGTATAAGGATATATTTGAGAGTTTAGAGGGTTTAGAATGATATATAATATTGATTTTTGTAAGATATATATGTAATTAAGAAAGTGAGGATATATATGAAATTCCCAATAAAAGACTAATTTGAATCAAATTTATTATACGGTCATAACCTTTTATTTGACAAATTAATTTTAATTGTATTATCATGACCAACCATTTTAGTAAAAATTGAAATTCAATTTAGATTTAGATTAGTCAAATTTGGATTGGATTCAAATTTGAATCCAAATTTTTAGAGATTATTTCATATATATCTTTTTTAAATATTAAAATATTGTATTTATCCACATTAATTTATAAATATCATATTTACCTTTTATAACATTTTAAAATATCATATTTAACCAAATTTTTAATTTTATCAATTTAAAATATCTTCTAAATATTTTAAATTATTTTTAATTATAACCAATAAAAACCTGACATGTGCCCTTAATTGTAATAATAATAATCGATGGGTTGTATAAGAAATACAATCACGTCTCTTCGTATCATGACAATCCCATGTTTCTTCCGTCGCGTCTGCACTCGCTCCCATGCCGACATTTCTATCGCTGGTATGGGTGATGACGCCGTTTGTCGTCATTATTTAAATTCTCATTTATTTCACATTTTATAATTATTTAAAGGGTTTACTTCTCCAAAATGTATTAAACTATACCCTAAATGTTAACGTGTGTATCCACCTTCCAAAAATGTTATTGTGTGTATCAAACTTTGAAAAAATGTGTTATTGTATGTATTAAACTTATACTGTTTTTGCTTTTTTATGTAATCAAAATACGTACAATAACAACAAATTAAAAGTTCAATACACACAATAACATTTTTGAAAGGTGGATACACAAATTAATATTTGGGGTATAGTTTAATACATTTTTGAGTAGTAAACCCTTATTTAAAATCTTGTTATTAATTTTTCTTATTTATTATGTTTTTAAATCAAATCATGTATCACACGGGTATATAATCTAATCTAATTCAAATAATAAATGCCTATTAAGTTCTTTTAAAATTTCGTAATTAGCAATTTTATACATCTTAAAACTACTTTTAATTAATGTTTTATAACACGTGTTTTATTTTCAATGACCCTATTTGAAAATATCGTTTCATTCGTGTTTTCACACTTAAATTTAAATATAAAAAATATATGTGTGTGTGTTTCTGTGTGAAAACTGAAAACAGGCCACACATATTTATCATAACTACCTTGTCAACTAAATTTGATATCTTCTTTTGAAACAAAGAATATTGAAAATTAAAAAATATATAACCTCAGCTCCTCCTTAATTAATTAGAATACATATATCTTACTTTTGACATTCGGTCGAATGACCTTTTATTTGTACTTCTACCTGCGGCTTCAATTATATCATTTGAAAACACTAATTAATTAATCTACACGACATTTAATTTGTTGATTAGTAATATTTTCTAAATATTGCTATTAGTACTAGGAGCGAACGGCATGAATCGTGATGTGGCGGTGTGAAGAGCCAAGGACGCTAGTTGTCATCGGCGTTGTGCCCACACCACCATTGCATGGTTGGTCTGCGATGTGTTGACAAATTATGTAATCTTGTCAACGTTATAATTTAATTTTTCTTCTTCTCTTCAAACCTACAAAACCATGAAAAACTTTGATTGGTGCAGTAACTCATCCTCACTGTGTATACAAAACATCAAACAATTATTTACAAATTTTTAATTAAACCTAACATTCCAATCCAAACAATTATTTACAAATTTAGAAATAATGTGATGATATATATGGTGGAGTATTGTGGGAGTGATCACTGCCCTTTCTCTGGTAATAATAAAAATGTTACAAGTACTACTATAAATCAATTAATTACTATATAAATGTTGTATTCATTATCTTGCATGAAATCTTTCATTACTTTTGACATTAAAATACAACTAGTTTTCTACTCGTAGATGGCTCACGGATTCTCTTTGATTTCTACTTTCTGTCGATAGTCGAAGCTTAGGGAGAATGAGAAATCGTCGATTTAATGAGTATCGTTGGTTGTTTGATTGATTTTTGGTCGAGCTATTGTTGGATTCAAACATATAACCGCCATCTTGTGTATGATTATGATAATGGATATTGATAATTGACTCATAGAGAAACTTAATCCCCTCAATATTCCATTCCATACACTGTCGAGATGGGAATCAGGATTTTTGGAGAAGGAATCGTCGGCGGCTGCTGTGTCTTTCACACCTTGTAAAGTGCCGCTGCATAGATATTTTGGGAGTCCCCATATTTTAATTCTTTAAACACTAAATTTGCTATATATTGGATTGGGCCTCAAAATATTACATATATATATATATAACACTACAATTACAGGCTCCTATGAACCTGTGCAGGGTCACACTTAGAACACTATGGGGTCGGGCCTGGTGGGAACCAATTTTGACCCTTTGATTTATAAAATCAATTACTAATTAAAATGATAGCTTATTAATGACGCATTAATAAGAAAATTTAGAAAAATCAAATCTCGCTCTTAGACAATTCATCCAGACGCAATTCACTGTTGGAAAATTATATAAAAAACCAAAATATCTCTATTAATGAGTATTAATAATGATTACAAATGGTACTCGTGGTATTCGCATTCATAATTGTTCTCAAATAAACTTATATATATATATATATATATATATATATATATAAAGGTTGGTTTATGCGAAAAGTTATTTTTTTGCGAAAAGTGCGAAAGCATTTTACACCATTAGATGATTTAATCAATGGTCAATAGTGTTTATGGCATTATGGTAATTAATAAGATATTAAAGGTAGTTTATTTAAACCACCAAGGGTTATCAAAGTCTTTTTAACACAACATTAAATATTTAAATCCAACCCTAATTTAACACCCACCCCTCCATGGCTCCCGCTCCATATTATTGCCGGCTCCCCCTCCTGTTTCCTAAATGGTCATCTCCTTTCTTACTCCATATCTGCCATTTCCTTTCTTTCTCCATAAGCATCCACCAGAATCCTCCATATATCTCTCTCATCCTAGCCGCCGGCTACAATGCCGCCACTGCTCGGAAAATGGCCGGCAATTTGGAGTGCCCAACCACCATCGCCGGCGATGGGTTCAATATTAATACTCATCACTGTTACAGTGGTTTTTTAGGGTTTTCATCATGGTTCTCGTCATATATCAAACTGCCGGCCACCACCGGAGACGCTCGCCGGCCACCACTTGAGATGCTCGTCCGCCACCATGGGCGATTATTTAGGGTTTTCCTCATGGTTCTCGACAATACCGCCTCTCTCCTAATCAAATCCTAGTTTTATTTTCTTTTTTGTTACAACCGACTTTTGCTGGAGATGCTTGCCGGCCACGGTAGACGACAGACACACCACGAGCTCCGATCTAATCATCACCACAACATTCTGTCCACCACCGAGCATCACCACCCCTTCCTCCTCTTTGGAACCCTCAGATCTCCATCTTAGATCCACATCGATTGTTTTTTACCATCTCGTATGATGATGCCTTGTGCTTCCACCGGAAGCCCGATCCAATCACTCTCGCGAGCCACAATAAAACAATGAATGACACTTGATGATGAATAAGGTTATTTGTATTTATGTTCAAAGTAGTGTTTTTAATTTTGAGATTTTTAAAACACTGATGAATTAATTTTCGAAAGAAATGTATTATAATTCATCTTTTACTTATTTACTAATAGGTGGTTTTTTATTCACGATTTGAAAGTTATTTTTGTTCATGTATGGATTGTTCAATATTGAACTAGACCTTATGTGTATTTGTTTTTTTAAGCTATTACAATAATTAGTTTGTTCTTGTATGGATTTAGGAATTTTTTTTCTCTTTTTTTCATATTAAAGCTATATGTAATGTTTCTACCCTATTTATCGGTGTGTTTATGTAAAAAAGTTTGTTAATTTTTGTTTATGGTCATGGTGTTCAACAAATGTATTTAACTTAGGGGTGAGCATCTTAACCGACAAACCGAACCGAAACCAATAAAACCGTTAAAACCGAACCATTAAAACCGAATCAAATGAAAACCGACGGTTCGGTTTTTAAAATTTCATTAACCGATAGTTATTGGGTCGGTTTCGGTTTTGTACCTATAACCGAACCAATATCAAACCGAACCGATAAGGATTT
>JAUEJL010138556.1:0-10900 GCA_032274825.1 Drosophyllum lusitanicum | reverse complement strand
AATTGATGTATTGGCTTTTATGTGCTAATTATATTCGTTTGAGTATTTGTTGAGTACTCACTGGGCTTTCTAGCTCAATACTGTTGTTGTATTCATTTCAGGTTTTGTGGCTGGCAAGGCTTTCACGTGGACTAGTTAAGAGTTTTGTGCAACATCAAAGGAAACCTATTTGTATATAACTTGAGCCGGTTGTTGCCCTATTTTAAACAGAGTATTGAGTACTTTCTTGTTGCACGCTTTTTAAAAAAAATGGGCGTTACAAGGTTCATGTATATGAAGCTTATTAATGGCATGCTAGCACTTGAGGGTCAAAAAACTTGGTGTGGGTCATTCAATAGAGGAAGCCTCATTTGGTGGATTTGATCATCCCGTCTTCTTGCATGAATCCAGCCCCTTGTGTATGGTATACCTTCTTTTTCCCCTTAGTTTTAGTTGCTATATGTTGCATGTAAGAGTTTGGTCCTTTGATGGGTTTATATGGCACCTTTAGTTCATGATCATGTATGTTCTTGTTGATTTGATTCCGTTGCGGTGCCTCTTAAACCCAACAGAACTCTTCTTAGCTTTTTCAAGTTTTGTTGAAACCTATCATGCTCGATGATAAAGGAAAGAGAAGCGAATTTCAAATTGCTAAAAGAACATTTGAAATAGGCGATTGGGCTTATCTCAAATTGCAACCATATTGTCAACATTCCGTTAACAAAACAATATTTCATAAGCTGGAAGCTAAGTATTATGGCCCTATAAAGTTTTGAAAAAAATAGGTGATGTTGCTCATAAGTTGCAATTACCTCCTGAGTCAAAAATCCATGATGTGTTTCACGTATCCCTGTTAAAAAAGAAGGTGGGAAACAAGAATCTTGGATAGGCGAATGAATAAAAAAAGGAATAGAGCTATATCAAGAGTATTGGTGCAGTAGTCTAATTTAGCTGAGGAAGATAGCACCGAGGAGGAATTCCATGAATTGCAACATCGATTTCCTGATTTTGATATATGGGCTCACTATAATCCTTGAGGACAAGGATTTTAAATGGGAATGGTAGTTGATACAAGTTAGTTGTAACTGTAATAAAAGGGGCACGTTAATCTTTTACTTGTAAAGGTTAGTTAGTAACAGATTGTAGTTAAAAGGAGAAACAATTACGTTTTGTAAATCAACGAGTGAAATAACAACAATCCCAGCCAGAACTGTTCTCTGTTAATGTGTATAATAGTGTGTGTATTTCCATTGATTAGCTTGTTGTTATCACCCTATTGCAACGCTACTTCGCGTAACAGGCAGATCCCCTGCTCAAGAGGCACGTCCTGCTACAGTGCTACTCATCCTTGATAAGGCATTTCCTGAAAATATTTTAAGCATTAAATGAATTGTATGTGCTAAGGCACCTATCACTAACAAAGTACGAAATGAAGATCTTCGTAATCTTTGTGAATGTCCAACATTAATGGAATGTTAGGAAAGTATGACAAACATACCAGATGTAGCCTTCCCCTAGTCTACAACTAGTAGGTAACGTGTCCTTTAGACAATGGATCTTTCTCAGCACTATGCTACGAAGAAAGTCAACCAACCTCTCCTATAAATAGGAGAGACCAAGTCACAGAGAAGGTATGAGAAACAACCCAAAAAAACCCAATATATATAGGGGAGGGTTCATTTGAGAACCATCTTTATTGCGAGTAATGCGAGAACCAATCACGACCCTTGATTAAAATAAATCAATGGCTAATAATCTTGGTGGCTCATTAATGAGGAGTATGCTGGAAAATTAAGTCAAACTAATAATAACACATCTACCAGGCACAATTCACGGTTGGGTAAATATATAAATGACCAAAACATTCTTATTAGTGAGTCATTAATGGTAGTTACTAATAGTACTCGCAATAAAAACAGTTCTTAAATGGACTTCTCCATATATATATATATACATATATATATATACACACACACACTAGCATCATACACGCGCAATATTGTAGATGCAAATAGTTTCTGTTTTGCAACATGTCGTTTTCAAGAATTTAATGATATGTTATTCGGACGATTCAATGTCACAAAAAAAATTTCTTCAGCAACATTTCTATTTTTTTTAATTTTCTTTTATTTACATCAACTGTTTTATTAATTTTATAAATAAATTCTAAAAGAAATTAAAATAAAAAAAGAGATATATTTATGAAATAAGGAGAGAGGAGTTAATAAGATTTTCAAAATTATGTTTATGTGGATGGATAATTGTGTTTGTGTGTAATAGTGTGTTAGTAGGAGAGTATATTTTAAATAAATAAAAAAATTAAAGTAAATTAAGAGAAAGTGTGAAATGGTTATAGATTGAGCGGATGAGATTAATTTAGATAAAATGAAATGTCAAGATTTTGTCTTGATTGAATTTTAAGAACTTTTAAAATTAAAATTAGAGTAAATTACTGATTTGGTCTCTGTGGTTTGACAAAAATCACTGATTTAGTCTTTTAAAATGAAAAATGACTAAGATGGTTCTTGAGTTTGCCAATTTGACACAATGTCGGTCCTTTAACTAACATTCCATTTAAATTGATGTTTGTTTTGTCTTTATTAGAGGGCATTTTGGTCTTTTCACCAAAAAGATATTTTAATCTTCCTTCACTGCACTATCTTCTCTGTATCTATATCTCATCATCTCTCTCTACTCTCTCTCTCTCTCTCTCTCACCTCTGTAAGACCTACTACCTCCACCGTGAGGGAGACCGCCACCACCACCGTTTGGGAGACCGCCACCACCACCTCATCGTCTTTCACCGTCTCTCCTCTGTAAGACCCAACACCACCGCCATCTGAGAGACTGCCACCACCACCGTGCGGGAAGGCCGCAACCACCAGCTTACTGTATCTCATCATCTCTCATGTAATGCTCTCTCTACTCTCTCTCTCTCCCCCTCTCTCTATCTCTTTGTAAGACCACCGCCGTCTAGGAGACCACCACCACCACCGTCAATGTCTATCTTATTTCAAGCTCTCTCTCGATTTTGAAAAGGTTTATTGCTAATGATATTGTAGCATATCTAGAGTTTGTTTGGGTTCCACTAAGGGTTTAGCTCGTAATTTCCCTCTCATCTTTGATTTGTTGAATCTTCGATGGTTGTGTTTTGTGTTTGATTGAATCGATTTTTTTTGAACTAGGTATTTCATATCAGTAACTCAATAGTCTTTACATCACTTATATAAAGTATAGCAATATTGCTTATACTTCAAATTCAAACATGATTACTTATACTTCAAATTTTGTACACACAGCGAAAGTTTATATTCCATTTGCTTCTAGAGCTTGCTCATGAGTCCCACTCCTTTCCATGTGATCCAATCACATAGCACTTACTTCATCTTAACTCTCTTTGATGTTTCTGGATACCAAACATAGTGTTGGGGATACAATATAAAAGTCTTGAGTAGCACAATTATTTATTTTGAATGAGTTTGTTTATGATGGTTCAAACTGTTGAAATAAATATTTAAGAAAATAAATTTGGGTGAAAATACTATAATACCCTTACTAAAAGACAAACTAACGGTTAATTTAAAGTTTAAACAGCGTCAAATTAAAGAACTGACATTGTGATGAATTGGCAAACTCAAGGACCATCTTAGTTATTTTTCATTTTAAAGGACTAAAACAGTGATTTTTGTCAAACCACAGGAACAAATCAGTAATTTACTCTAGATTAATTAAACTAGGTTTAAGTTAGACTATGTACACTATACACACACAAGAAAAAATGGGTCACTCTACTCCATGGGCCCCGGGCGGTCGCCCCTTTAAGACGGCCCTGTTTGAGAGAATTGTGAGGAGGAATTTTAAATTTCATACAAACCTTGTTTGATTCATGTTTGGCTAGAATTGAAATTGTCAAATCTTTTAACCCCAAATGAATACAGAAATCATTCACAAAAGTCATGAAAATGGAAACAATTCTTTGAAATTACAAACAGTCTTTCTACTCTCGTAACAGCGTGACCTTCACACCTCTGTTCATTTTCCCCAGCTTCTACTCTTGGGAGTGACTAAACCTATAAAAACTACGACCTAGGGATAAAATCTGTAATTTTGACCGAAGCACAGAGATAAAAAAATGCAATTAACTCTTTAAAGTGTATTCTGAATTTTATTTAAACACTCAAAGCCACTTGATTTAATTTTATGTGTAATTACTACACAAAAGTATTGCACATATAATATGTTGTTAAAGAAGGAAGACTAGAAGAGCGCATGATTTGCTAGAGTTTGGATTTGAAGGTGATGTCGATATAATAAACCATAAACGCTGTAGACTTCCTTCTATACAAGACTATTTATGAATGTATATATTTCACCATCTTTATCACAAATTAGCACTTTTAATCCTTTTTTTTCTTTTAACACACGGTAAAATTACGTATAATTATCCAAGTGTGAAAACAGGCCTTCGTAAATATAAACCAACTTTGGAGAGAGATCGCCATCGTCTTTGCTCTTATTCATTGTCATTAGGAAACATAAAGCCATCCGAAGTTGCCTTCAAAGACAATGTGACCTTTCCAACAAATTAGTCTGGAACATTGTTTCTGTCTTGCAACCCTAAAAGATGAAAAATTATATTCTCTTCTACTAAATTTTTCAATTTCATCTTCCTACCTGCTATATGATCACATGTGGAATCAACCAATCTCTTTTCTTATCTGCTTTTCTTAATTTTGATACTTATTTTAATCTAGTAAGTAGCAGGATATATAACCACTTCCTAACTGATATGATATTGTTCGATCTAAATACTCGAAACAATGTTTATGAATCACCGAGCTTCATACCAGTAATCAATTTGTCTACTTCCATGCCCAAACCCTCACTTTGTTCTGTTAAATTCCTTGATAGAGCTTTGTGCCTTTTCTTAAATCATCTTCTTCCATAATTTCTTCTCTTGCCCTTTTTTTCTCCTTTTCTTGTGTCTGTTAGTCTGTCTTCAGTTTATCTTCATTAACTATCTTTCCCTCAGATTTCCTTAACTTGCTAGTACCCGGCTATCGAGTCTTCTAAAACAAATAGTCCTTGATCCGAGACTCGTCAATAAATCTTGGTAATACAGTAGTTCCATAATATAATAGCAATCCAAACACATATTGGTAACATCATAAATTGAGAATTATATGACAGCTATTCATAACTGTAATATCATAACCTGGTAGTGGGCGCTACATTAATGAGAGTAAATATGAATTCACAAATAAAGAAACTTATTTCATATTGTGCTTGATAACTTACCTACATGTGTGATTGTCCATCATTTCATACTCAATTAGGTCATGATTTTCCATATATTTATGTCTTTTTCGATTTAAAATCATACAGATGATATGTTACTTGATTCCATTATATTGCATTTAATTGATCGTATTACAAGGAGTTTTGCCAAATAGGTTTGATTTAAGGCATTTTTAAGCTGATAAACAACATGAAGATATATGATCTAGTTTCAGTAATTGATGGAGGATTTCTTTTGAAACCATCATTTTCCCTCATCAATAATCATTAATTATGTACTAAACTTACATATTAAAAGTTGACTTTAATGAGTTCAATGTAACATACAGCTTTACTATCTGGTATGCACTCCCCTGTTGACCTTTGTAACTCACAAAAAGTCAAATAGCTTACTAATGATGTTAACATCAAGAAACTTAATGTCTTGATATCCATGAATTAAAAATGAAGATTTTGTAACTCCCAAATCATCTGTTGCATTTTAAATTGGAAAAAGAATTAATTCACTACCTATAAATTGACATGTTTTAAGAAGAAGTGAATTATCCAAGAACCTCTAGTTTTACCCAAGTTTCTTTTTACAAATCTCAAGCTATGGCTAAGAAGCCAAGCCTGGGGCGGCAAAAGATCAAAATCGCAAAAATACAGATAAAGAACCATTTGCAAGTGACTTTCTCAAAGAGACGGTCTGGGCTGTTCAAGAAGGCTAGTGAGCTTTGCACGTTATGTGGGGTTGAAATAGCTATTGTTGTATTCTCTCCAGCTGGGAAAGTTTTTTCCTTTGGTCATCCTAAAGTCGAGTCAGTAATGGATAGATTTCTAACCCGAAACCATAGTCTTAACTCAACAAGTTTACATCTTTTAGAGGCGCATAGGATAGCTAGCATCCCTGAACTAAACATGCAGCTAACACAGATGCTCAATGATTTAGAAGCCGAGAAAAAAAGAAGCGAGATATTAGATGAAATGAGAAAGGCTGGCCGGGTCCAATTTTGGTGGGAAGCACCAATTGAAGAGCTTAATCTGCATGAGCTTGAACAATTGAAAGATTCAATGGAGGAACTCAAGAAGACTGTGGCAATACAAGCCAGTAAGCTTATAGCAGAAAGTTCCAACTCTAGATCACTTTCTAGCACAGATTATAGTCTTAAAGAAGGTGTTGATCATGGTTATGGCTATGGCCATGGTTTGTTCTGAAGTTCATACCATTGCATGATTTTGATGGGAGTTCTGCTAGTTCTTAACTCGCTAGCTACTCTTTACTATATAGATACTCTGGCAGACCAGGTGCATCATGATTATATGAAATGTGATCATCACCGTTTTAGTAATAAAACAAAATGTCAATAATTGCCTTAAAATGGTAACTAAATGTACTTAAGTTACAAATTTGTTGGGTAAAAAGTAAAATTAAATGGTTAAATTTAAATTAGCATCAAAGTATGATGAGTAGTCACTATAAAAAATAACTTAATTCCTTTAGTCTATTCTATATCCACACACACAAAATTTCAAGATCTTCATATGTATAAGTCGTGATTGCCAGTGATTGTTTAGCTGAAACAACTAGTTTGCTAGTCGTTGGGTGAAAGCCAAAAAAGTTGGTCATACAGGATTTAACTGGCCCACTTGTGACCCCATACCCAAATTAACTGAACCAACTTTAACCAAAAGTAAAACCATTAGACTTTCAACTTCAAGTAACCAAAATTCTGTTTTAGGTTTGGTTTGTTGTCATAACTGACCTGTGATCACCCTTAGTTACAGTGGTGAATTCTCTCAATCAATGAGGAGACTAGCATTTAGTTTTTGGACAGGAATAACCAAAATCTTGCAATTATTGAAAGGGGGATCAGAGAATGATGTGTGGTTATATCAGATAAAAAAATCGAGCAGTTTGTATTCAATGCTTTTGGGAGTCTCAAGTGCATTAGTTTATTTCATACACTTAATAAATTACAGATGAAATGGTTTATGGTGGTGCTAGCCTCATGGGTTTGCTTCTAAATTAAGAAAGAATTGGATAAAGATTCTTCAACTTTGAGCGCCACATACTCCTTTATGATCTCAAACATTAGTTGTAGCAGTGGTAGTTGAATAAAAAAAAGTCTATAAAACTTTCATTTGGGGGCAAACATTCATTGATTTATGATTTTACTGAAGCATCTTGATCAGCTTCCTGTGTCATGTCTTTTAACTTATGCATCTTCATTTAAGTTCTTGAAGCAGATATTAGACAATTGGAAGGATGGGTTCAATGTGAAGCTGTGAAATATAAGTATATGTAACTGTTGTTGAAGAAAGGCATCAGCTTGGGGTGAATGCATTTGCAGAAAAATTAAGACTCAAAGATAAGAAACTAGAAGCTTTTCTTTGGCATATTACTAGGTTACAATCCCATTTGTTTAGTTGTTGGTTTCAAGAATTAACCAGAATAACCAAACTCCAAGGCAGATATTAATATACAACAAATCAAGATAAGATAGCATCAACAACACACAGAATCCGTTTGTAACATGTGATGAAACAAAGAAGAGATAAGACAGGAACGCAATACTACCACTTACCAGCAGATCAGAGAAGGTTAGATGCCCTTGAGACCTTCATCAGTGAATCGATGATCTGAAATTAAATCGATCTTCTTGATTTAGGAAAAGCCCAAAGAACGTACCACACTGGCAAGCAGGCAGGCAGGCGAGCAACCCAATTTGTGTTTTGTGGGCCTAGTAAATGATATCATTTATATTAGACATAAAAATGTTGCCTTTGAGATGATTTTGTCATGGGCTGAAGCCCATTATCCATCTTCTAGAGCTGGCCCATTATTACTTGATGTTAGTTAATTCTTCTGTTTTTTTCTTAAGTTTTGTTAATATGCCCGGTACACTATGTGGACTTGTTTGATTGTGATGTATTTTTTGTTCACGGCTAAATGCAACGATTCAAGAGTCAGAGTATGCTAATTAAAACTCAACCCATATGCATGGTACTATTTTCCAGAGTCTTAAATTAATATGATTCTCATGACAAACACTTAAAACTGAGAAACATTTTTCTATATGAGTTGTGTTCAATAAAGTACATTTAAAAAACATAGTTCTAAAATTTTAATATTCAATCAAATGTGATTTGTAAAAGCATTACATGTGAATTACGAAAATTCCACTCCGCCCAAATTTTTAAAATTTAATTTGGACCATTGATGACATTGATCCAAAAGCTAAAATTAGTCCCTTATGACTATGAATTAATTATAGACTATATTGAACATTCTTCTATATAATATGCAAGACTTGTACTATGTTACTTGTGAACATACTTATAGCTTCGTTCTAGTGATAAAAGATGTAGTTTAGCTATAAACTAAGAACTAAAAATATATCACTATGAACGCTCATAACAAATCTTTATTCTTATTTCTGTACGTTTGTGGGCTTCAAAGTTAAAATCAACTAGCTATAAATAGAGTAGCCTAGAACCCTTCTTAAGCATATTATAAAGTCACTCTTCGTCCGATGTGAGACATTACTCAACACGCACCCTTACGTGTGGCGTTCTTTTTTTCTCACGCTTAACACGTGGATATTTAAGGTTATGTGGAGTTCGTGTGACCTTTAACCAACCGTGGTGAACTTTACTATGATACCATGTAAATTTGTGAGATTCCAACTCAAACCAATTTGCTATAAATGGAATAGCCCAAGACCCTTATTAAGCACATTATAAAGTCACTCTTCGTCCGATATAAAACATTACTCATATAAGACATTGCTCAACAATCTCAACTACCATTTCATTGGTATGATATTTTCACTCCAATTTAACTTCACAACACTTGCATCTAACTTATATTACATGCATCAAAATTAATTAGCATCGCAATGACACAAAAAATACCAATATAATAATGATTAAATGGACACCAAGTCTCTCAAAAAATGAAAATAGTAAATGTTATTATTAATGTAGAACATTTCTTAATATGAAGAAATGGATGCGGTGGTGTAAGCAATTAATTAGCGAAAAGAATGTGAAAGTAGTTAAAAGTCGTGTGTCCCCCTCTTAACCTTAATCTCGTGATCCCCCATCCGACCAAATCATTTTTTAGCATGTCCATTTTTAAACATGTTTCTTTGTTTCAAAGTAGCCTTGCTTCCCACTTTTGTCCTATCTTAATCATCTTTTTAACAAGATAGTTGATACGTACACAACAGTTTTTAGGCATACATAACAACATACAAACAGTTAATGCATATGGAACGAATTGATGATATATAAAGTTGTTGTGTACGATCATTTTTATTGTGTAAGGACCACCTCTTTTTTAATAATCTTACTTCTCTTTTTCTTTTTTTTCTTTTTTTGTGTGTTTGTAATTTACTAATTTGCTACTAGCTTAGATTAGAAGCACAAATTCAGAAATCAAATCCTAAAATATATTAAAAGCTCTGGATTTGTGGTTTACCTAATTTATGTTGACTGCATGACTGGTACGATTTTCAGAAAGTAAGTTACCCTTAAATTAACAACAAAAAATAGGTTTATTGTACCCGAATACAATTAACTTTGAATAAGTTATCAATATATACAACATGTTGTGAATATAGAGAGAACAAGAGAAAGAGAATGGAGAGAAAAGAGTTAATCTTATTCATTAGGCAATCCTCTATTTATAGGAGTACAATCGATAAAGGATAAGTATCCAAGATTCAAATATCTTATCTAGGATAATACATATCTCTAACATATCTTATCTAATATTAGGGGATAATGACATCTATTCCATAATTATCCATAACACAACAAACTTTATTTTTTTATTAATAAATACAATTAGTTTTCATAATTCTCACTTCATAACTAAGTTGTATAGAATGATAACTTGAAAATGATACTTAAAAGAGTTATTTGCATACAAATATGCAATAAGATAATTAAAAAAGTTATTGTTTTTATTAAACAAAAATTAGAGTATGTTACATAAAATATTAAGTACGTGGTTTAGCACTTAAAAAGAAAAGAAAATATAACATTTGGCACGTACGTACATACATACGTGGTTTATCACTTTATCTACGGCAGGTGCCAGGTGGTGTAGATGTACAAACAATCGGAGTCGATACTAATGAAATCCCAGGTTGGTTTATTACTATTAAGTAGATTATATATTTAAAGGGATTCGCGTATATTGAGTTGGAGTTTGAGTTTGTGTTTGTGTTTATGCTTGCTTGTTCTTTAATTAACAAACACCACTTACTACTTATTTTTCTTTATTTAATTCTTTTCTGGTTCGAAATATTCATATAATTATTTAGAGAATTTAAATAAATCCAACAACCAAAATCAATAATTTCCTTACATATTTGGGAAGAAATAAATTATTATAAATTCTAGTAATCAATTTTATTATATTTCTATGGTGTTAACAACTTTACATGAATCTCTAGTAGCATAATTATATTTTTGTATTTCTTTAAATTCAACCAATAAATATCTTTTTGTCAGGATCGGATATAGTTAATATCAATAACAAGGATTATCTTTTGAATATAAATCAGAATTGTTTAAAAGACAATCTTTTAGTTTGATCACAATCAACTAAGAAGTTGCGGAATCACACTTA
>JAUEJL010138545.1:0-10901 GCA_032274825.1 Drosophyllum lusitanicum | reverse complement strand
TGCACTATTGTATTAATTGGCTGTTAATTAATCTGCTTTAGAGTATCTTTTATTTATTTATTCTTATTTTTTCCATCATTCATGATACTTGCATGTCACATTTGTAATGTATATACCAAAACAACAACTATTATCATTTAAGTGGAACTGTGGAAGAATGTTTACTAATTCTTCAACCTCACTAACTTGATAGGTATGGACAAAGCTTCAACAGCTTGGCAATGAGATGGTTACATTTGCAAGGAGTCTTTCATATAAATCTAGGGGTCACTACTCACTATGAACAGGTAGATCAAAATTACAAGCAGCAATTTCAATCTATTTATATAAAATAATGGGTCGATATGGGGTAAATAAGTTTTAACTACAACAGGTCAAATGGACCAAATTTAAAAAACTTATTATATAATTTTATTATAAAACAATACTTGTAATAATATCTACACATTAACTAAGTTCAAAAAGAAATTTGGGATATAAAAGTGTAAGCACTCAGCAGGATATCTCCACCAGCATGCTTTGATCCGTGTTCAAAAAGTTATTTTTTTAACTGTTCGTGTCGGGGTCGGAAATCGGGGATTATTCATCCGGTTGGGGCCAGAAACGGGGCATAAAAGATCCCCGACGGGGACAGGGCAGGACGGGGATCATTTTCATGTTTCGGGGTCGGGAACGGGGGAGGCAAAACCCGCCCCATTGCCATTTCTAGTTAACACATGAGTCATTATGACACGAGATGGGTATATATATATATATGTGTGTGTGTGTGTGTGTGTGTGTGTGTGTGTCTAAATTGAATTTTTACGAGTAATATTGGTGTAAATGGTTATGATACTTCTTAATGTGTTGTAATGTGTACTTATTATACTTAGGTACTCGAGCTGAAACAACAAATACAAGACTTGAAAGAGTCCCGCAAGGAGATGGAAGAGTCTCGCAAGAGAGAAGAGACACGAAAGGCTATGAAAGATCGGTTTAATCAGTTACAAAAGATGTTACTTTCTCATTTCTGTGTTAACCCTCACCTCCTAGTTTTTTATTTAGTTGCATGTTTATGATAACCTAAATTCCAAATACTATTATAACTTAGCCTAAACTCCAAATATAACTTTATCTAATGTGATTGGATCTTTGATTTTGGTATCAAATATAGTGTTATGTTTATATTTGTATTGAATAAGGGAATTAAAAAAAATACAAAAAAATTTAGCTGTGATACGAAAATTCCGTCGCTAATATGTCGCTAGATTCCGTCTGCAATTGCTTACAAGTTCCGTCGCTAATCTGTCGCTACAAGTTCTGTCGCTACAAGTTCCGTCGCTAAACTGTCGGTAAGCCACGTCACAGGCATATGTTGAAAACCGTCGCTAATCCGCCGCTAAAAGCGGTCGGTAATCCGTCGCTAATATTCCGTCGGTAATCCGTCGCTAATATTCCGTCGGTAATCCGTCGCTAATCTCCGACCCTTTAGCGACGCCTACTTTCAGTTCCAAACTGATAGAAACCGTCGCAAAAAATCGACGCTAAATATTAGCTAGGAACATATTAGCGACGGTTCTTTTCCGTCGCAAATCCGTCGCAAACGCCGATTAGCGACGGTTTTTGCCGTCGCAAATATGGATTTTTCTAGTAGTGATCTTTGAGGTCCGCTTCAAGCCTTCAACAACTTTGAGATTACCCTGAATTCGACATGTAAGATTGTTTTTATATTTTATGTGTATCATCGTCAAACTATAAACTAGCGTAATACGTGTATGAACTAGTGTAATACCCGTTTGATGTTTGAATTCACCGAAAAAAATCTATATAATTTGTTTCTTTTTTACTTTATTTTTTAAATATCATTTTTGAAAGTTTATTTTAGAAACATGCATATAAACATGATTAAAAACCATATAATTGAAAAACAAATAGAATTTATCTATAGGCATCACAAAATGATACACATAGATTAAATGGTACAAAAGGACAATAAACGTGGTATTAAAGAGATAAAATATGATTGCTTAAGTATTGTGTTTGGTTATCTAAAAATAAATTTGATTCCACCATCACTTGCCGCCGCCTGTGACCACCCTCCTTCAACACATTCAAGATTCACCTACCCCCACAATTGCTCAATCCTTTAACACATTTGAAACCTAAGAATGCAAAAAGCCTTGTGGAACCGGTATTGGCGAAGCCAATAAGCCATAATCGCGAACAACGAATGACAAACCTAAGAAGTTCTGATCGCGAACCAGAAATGTCTTGCCACCACTTGCTACCACCTAATCATGAACTAAATGACTGAAGCCCTAAATCAAGCCATATATATATAGATGATGAAAAGAGAATTAATGTAGTCTAATCAAACCTTAGACACAAACTAACATACTAGATAGGGTGTTACTATTTGGCCATCCTCCTCTCACATACTATATAAAGGGGGCAATTTTGATTATGAGGGGAGTCTAAATAGAATCACCCTACTAGATACTATATAGAAGCGAAACAAATAAACAATCTAATGCACGCTTTTAAAAAAAACAATCTAATGATTAGGAATTTAGAGATTATGATTATGATCAGGTATTTAGAGATTAATAAATTAAATAAAGGCAAAGTAGTATACATAAATTAAATAGGTGTACTATATCCTCTTATTAAATTTTTATACTTATCATCCCATTAATAAGATTTGACAAACATCAAAATCAATATGGGAGATAATTAAAAAGAGAGAATTAATGAATTACATATATTATTATTTAATGAGTAGCAATAATAAATTAAATAAGAAGATTTAACATTAACTAATTAGGAACAAATAAGGTTATCCTACGTAAAATATTATACTAAGGTACTACTTTTAAATGAAACAAACAAGACGTCGAGACGAGGTCAAACATAAGCACAAAACCTATTAATTGTCTTTTCGCACTTGTAATCATATAATCGTACACAAGCGTAAGATATATATAATATAGCGAATTAAAAATTAATTAGTTCCCTTTGATTTTAATATTATAGTGTTTGGCTCCAATTTCATACGTACGGCCGGTTTAAATTGGATTCTAAATCTAATCTAATCCTTTTTATGTCAAAACCCGATCGATTGAAACCGACTCATCACTCGTGTATACGTTGTTGAGCATGCATTCCTAAGTGCAAAATAATGGTCCGTTACGAATTTACGATACACAATTTTTTTTATATAAGATGTTCGTTTTTTCTTAAATTTAAAAGTTCAAGTCTTGTAGTTATAAATATAAGTTTAGATTAAGTGGTAAACGTATAGATATTCATTGTTAAGTAGGTATATCATCTTTATCCTATTATATATAATAATGTGAATATATGTGTATATATATCTTTTGTTATCTAAAAATAAAAAATAGTTTTGATATATATAAAAATGAAAATATTATATATATATATATATACACACATCACAGAACAATAAGATAAACCAAGGCAGGACACTACCATACTTCGATGAAGCACATATATGACCGGCCTCTAGTTTCCCTATAAATAGCGATACACACTTTCTATTTATTTTCACATCACTTCTAAAAATAATTTAAAAGAAGAGAGATCGACGTACGTACAATGGCTACCTGCAACAATAGTGAGTATTAATTTTTACCCTTTTCCATGTTTTCTATAATTAACTATATACGTACTCTTATATATGAGTTTCTTAGTCATGTTGTCGATCAAAACCAAACAGTACCGGCCGCTTAAACCGGTTAGCTAGACCCTCTCACCATCGAACTGGTAGAGTGACCGGTTCATTGTGCGGTTCGGTTTTCAAAGAATTAATTAGTTGCACATGATTCTCAACGTACATCTAGCTTAATATATATAACGACATTTTGAGTACTTTTGCAGTTAAGGGCAAGAAATCATGGCCCGAGTTAGTTGGTACACCAGGTCAGGCAGCTGTAATCGTAATCGAGAGGCAAAATGAAAACGTCGAAGCAATTATCGTGAGGGAAGGAAGCTCTGTGACCACAGACATTCAGTGCGATAGGGTTAGAGTTTTTGTTGATGGTAACAACGTTGTCAAAGAAATTCCTACAATCGGTTAATTAATCACTTTGTTATTGATCTAGCTAGCACATGATGATTAATTGTGTTGTGCGTAGCGAAATTTCATACTTTTCTTAATTATCGACAAAACTAGCTACTTATTGTCTGATTGAAATTAATGTTAGTTGGTTAAGTTTATTAATGACGACGTGATTAAACAAATCAGATAATCGATCATAATTTAAATTTATCGTGGAAATATCTCTTCGAGTCTTGATTGATTATGCTCATACGTTCATCTGCGCCTAGCTAGCTAACGGTTTGAACGTGTTTCATTGCTCTTTTCACATGATGTCATAATGCATATATGGAGTTGAATTCCTTTGATATACGAACGTAGATATGATACACTCATACACACAAACATACATACATATCCATATATATATATAAACACGTATCTATATGCATACATACATACATGCATGCGTGTGCACACACAAGCACCAAGGATCGAAAACATCCTTCGGTGTTTTTATAAAGGATCAAAACAGTCACATGATTTTTTTATTAGATAGTACGGACACGTTTCTATTGGTTATACATATTAATGTTAACATTAATTAATCATGATCATTTGGATGGATGCCGACATCCATAACCGGCGAGCATACATAGACCATTTATGATGGTTCAAATGAGAACTGTTTTTCGTATGAAAACTGTAAGAAACAATCTTTGTTCTTAATTAAAATTAATCAATGACTAAAATTTTTTACAGCTCATTAATAACTCATTAATGAGTAATTAATTAGGGGTATTTTGAAAAAATCAAGCATCGCAAATTAATGACGGCTCACTCGAAAACAATTCATGGTTGGGTAAATATATAAATAACCAAAATATGGTTTTCAAAAATCCAAGCTAGTGAAGGTTCAATGTAAATATATAATGATGGCTCGGTCGTGGTTTTCAAAAATTGAGATTTACAAAAAAAATTATACTCAATCAGATTCATCGCAAGGGAAGACTTTAAAACATCATATTTATTTAAAACAAATAAACCGTTTTAACCAACCATCAATATAAAACCACCGTTATGTCAAAATCACATTATTGTTTGAAACTTTGTTCATTATACAACCACAAGTCGGTTTCAATAAACATCATAAACATAAATAAACTACTCATAGACACACATCTCACAAGGTCATACACCTAAGCAACCTGCACGAGAACACCTATACGAAAACACTTGTTCTTACACAACCACAATGTAAATAAACTTGTTCTTAACACTTAAATATCTTAACGAAAACGTACATTTATTCAAATAATTTAGTAAACACATCTAACTATTTTCGTGGTTATTTATGTAAACACGTAACAATTGAATTAAGTTAAAAAAATTCAAATTTGATTATAAAAAGGTTCTACAAAAAATTGATATTGATGTTATGTTTAAATTTCTAATTTCTAGTAGATTTAATAATTTACCCCTTTTAAAGAAATTTTATATTCATATGTATGTTTTATAATTGTTTACTATATATATGTTAGTATTTTTTTAATACCATAAATATTTTAAATTTACTTCAATCATCTCTATGTTTATACACGGGGTGTTTAGCTAGTATGATAAGATATTAAAATATATTAAACGTTTGTCTTTAATTTGCTCTCATATTTTTCTGTTAATGATCATTATTACTTTCGTTACTTGATTGAAAATTTGTCTTCATGGTTTATGCTGCCACTATATTTAATGATCAAACGGAATTTCTCACACCAATAATTAATAGTTGATAGGGTTTTAATTCATGCACCTAGTTTATAGATCAAAACACCCTATCCTATAATAATTATAACCTAATTATGCAATTTAACTGCATTTAATTAGCAAGTATACTTGCCATTTCAATGTGTATTTATGAACAAAATGTTATTACTCATTATTACATTATTGCAGCTTTCTCTCCCTCTTTTAAAAACATTTCTCTCACACATACACATATTAAACACATATTGGTTTGCCACTTCCGGCCAAACTTTCCGGTCATCAAAACAAGAGACAAACTTCCGGCCAAACTTTCCGGACACCAAAACAGAAGACAGACTTTCGGTCGAAACAGAATTCAGAGGCGCACAAGAACACACACTAACCCACAAAACAGAGATATTCAAACACACAAAAACCCAAATAAAGAGAGAAAACATGGAGAAAGAGAGAGGGATGCTAGATCTGAACCTAGATGTCAGATTCGTCAAACACAACCTCCAACAATCGTCATACACTAATCATTTTTAAGTTCCGGTGACCCAAAAAAGAAAATAGATAAAGAAATTATGGCAACAAGCGAAGAGAGAGAGAGAGAGACGAAGTGGCGGAGCCACGAGCAAAGAAAGGAAGCTAATTTAGAGAGATAGTGCGATGAGGTGGTGGCTAGTCGGCGAAGGTAGCGTCGGCAGTTTCTGGCGAAAAATGTCGTCGGCTGAGGGATGGGAGATAAACTAGATTTATGGGAAAGTTAGAGACTTAGAGAGAATGTGTGTGTTATGGGGAAGAAGATGAAGGGGTTTATGGGAAAGATAGAGAGAGAGTGTTTGTGATTGGTTAAAATAATTCTTTTTATACCTTTTTAAAAAACATTTAACATTTAAATAAAGATGTATATTATGTATAAATACCAGATTTATTTTTTTAATAACCTATTATATATAATATTATAGTGTGTTGTTGATCTTCTTTTCTTTTTATATAACTCTTAAATACTTTATTTTTAATTTTTTATTCTTAACAAATGCTTAATTGATATTAATTGTATTTATTCTCTTTTATAATACTTTTATTAAAAGTTATAATACTTTTATTTGAAAAATAAATTTTATGTGAATCTTTTATAATACTTCTATATAAACTCATTATCGATTTATAAATACTTTTTTTAATTTAATATAAAATAATTTTAAAAGATACTATAAAACAAAGAAAGAGAAAAATAAAAGAGAAAGAAAAACACAAAATAATGACAAATTAATAATTAAATAAAAAGGTAAGGGGAAATGATTAACTTATAATTATAAAATAGATGAGGGTGTTGGAAAATCTAAAGTAGATGACATAGAGTAGGGTGTCTCTAAAAATACCCTAGTTGATATATGATCCTACAATCCCACTTTTTTTGTTTTTTACATTTTTAATTATGACTATTATTTTACATTTTTTAATTTTTTTTCTTATTTCTATTATTCTACTTTATTATTTTTAATATTTTTAAGCGGTCAACCTTGTGTTAAAAAAATTGTTCACGATTTTCTATTTTATACATGTCATATTTTTTATTTTTCTTTTATTATAAGAGATATAGGTTCACGAGAAAAAAATTTCTTTATGAAATAAGAAATTTAATATATATATATATATATATATATATATATATTATTAACAGAACAAAGAGAAATTCTGTTCTGTCAGCAATAAATGTCACTTAAATGCTGATACGTAAATGTGACATAAACAAATGATCAATTGTGATTGGTAGAACTATAAAATTCAATTCAATTTTAAATTGGTTGTGTGACGACCGTGACTTCTCCAAAATTCACCATTTATAAAAACTTGGTCATTTCATAAGAAAACTAACAACGGAAGTCTTAATTCACAAAATATATCTTATCGAAACGATAAAAGTTTACGATAATTAGAAATCATGTCATCACATTCATAAACATAAACTTCAAATGTATAAATTGTTTGATTAAACATAATCAAATGGTATCATTCTAAGACAGTACTCTACCCAAAGTCGCCGTCTCACATAATCCAGCCTCTAAGCAACCTGCACGAGTACAAGATACATTTCAAGAAAACAAGTGTCAGCTTAAAGCTCGTGAGTCAATAGAGTTTACTAAAAATATAGATTCATTTAAAACATAATAATTAGACGGTGATATTAAATAATAAATAATCCTTCCCGCCCAATCGCATAGTTGGCCAACCCATCAAATTCCATTTAACACATGACGGTCAACTATTCACAACGTAATTGACATGAATGCGTAAATCATATCATATCATAATCGTTAGTTCATGATCTTTCATTTGTCTTAATCCTTTAAATCATCAATCACCTTAAGTCTTTGATTGATCATCATTATCCTATTGGTCTAGGGCAATTATCGTAGCCCAAGGTAAAGACCCAGTTCACGAATCATGTTCTTAACCATCTTAGAATCATTAGAGCGTGACTTCTACGTAATTCTAAGAATGTAAGATCTTCCACTATCGTTACTCCGGTGATGTGGTATACAGCGTATTCCCACTATGCCGTTCAGGTGAAGAATTAACGGTGACTACCTTTCGCACCTCCTAACACCCACATGATATTTACTAAGGTGACTACCATTCGAACCAAAACATCACTCCAATGAGTATAAATACATCATGTTGTTACCCGACATGTCATGATCACCCGGTAACCCATAAATGGCTAGCACTTTTTCTAGAAGGATTAACCTACTAGGCATCATTATCAAGGATAGGACTACCCCCACCTCAAGGCCTCATAAATTATCAATGTGTCATAATCATAATTTCATAACATAAACATGCTCTTCAATCAATCTTATGACATATTAAGCATACACATGCATACATCATGTAATTCTTTTGTAAGTAATATACAAACACATATTACCATTTCATACGAATCGTTATTTTCAAAATCTATCATTTTTGTCTTGTACTCGGTTTTGAGAAATATTGAACTCGCCTTAATCCAGACATACGATCACTCAATCTTGATTTGATGAGCTTCACTCCTGGATCGTCAAAAACCCGGTCTCAAACAACCTATAAAGGACACTAGGTTAAATACACGATCTAAGGATCTGAAACAAGTCTAAATTTGCGTAATCTACCTAAACATGTATATGATAACTTCTGTCCAACGATCGACAAGTCGTGAACGTTAATACTCCATATAAATATTCTAAATCGACATGCAGTCGGCATTTATGCTATTCAACTAAATTATAAACATAGGGATAGCAATGGTTACCTCTAAAGATCACCAAGACGAATCCAATGTCGAATCTTAGTGCGTAATGGAATCACCGTACTTCACAAGCCTTGAATACACACACTTATCGAGATCCGGCACTACCACACGCTCTCTAATCTTGGATTCTCTCTAAATTTTGGCAGAGTAACAGTTCAAAGGGTGAAACTTGTGAAAATAGCTAAATTGCAACTCATATATAAAGACTAGTCGGTGACGCGTCGCGTCGCGACTGCCCACTTCATGTGACTTTTGCAGCACGCAAAATTCTGACACACGCAACCCGAACACGTGTCCTGCCGCCCAGACGCGTCGCGTCGCGATCCTCAAAATCCAACATTTTTCTTTGTTTTTCAACTTTTAACTCTTTTATTTAAATAATAATATTCCTTAATTATCATTATAAATAAATAAACTCCATAAATATTATCTATTTCTCGTCTAAATAATATTATAATATTTTCCAAAAAATTCGGGTCGTTACAAATTGTGGGGGGATTAGATGAAAATTGTGGGGGAGTTTTATGAAAGATGTGAGTGGGTTTTATAAAAATTGTATATTAATGTATTTATTTATAGGTTGTTTATAAATTATGTTTAATAACTTATGATATATTTTGTTTAGACAAAAAATAATTATATATTTGCGACCGCTCATTTTTATCTACGTTTTTTATAAATTTTTCGTAATATGAAAAATTAATATATTCTTAATTTTTTGTTATTCATAAATAGCATTGGGTAGGTAATTCTTGGAACAATGTATATGTTTTTATATTCATTCTCTCTACGTATCATAGTCGATATAATAACTGATGGTCTTTCGATAAAATAATTAAACATATATTTTTTAAAAGTTTGTTTTAGTAAGATAAAAGTTATATAAAAAATAGATATGATTTATAATAAATTAAGGTTTATGTTAAATAGTTGACGCACTTAAAATATTATTAAGAATATATTATATTGATTTATCATGATTTAATAATCTGATGTTGTAAAATATTTAAAAATTTATATTTAAACATAATGGATAAACATACATGTAAAAATTCTTATCATAATAGAACTCAATCCAAATAATGAACACCAAACAATATAAAAATTAAAGAATCATATATATATATATATATATATATATATGTATATATATATGTATGTATGTATGTATGTATATAATTGATAATTGACGTGCATTTGTATACATAAAAGGACATTTTTGAAATAACAAAATTTCACTACCATGATGTTTCTCATTCACGCGTTCTAATGTGATAAGGGTGGTTTTTCATTTATTTGTTACATAAATATTATTTTTATTAATAATAGTGAACATGAGAAACACATTAATATTAAACTAAAAACTTTTAGACATAAAAATATAATTTTATATTTTTTAAAAGAGTGTGTATAAAAAGTATTAAATATAAAAACTTTATTTACGTTCCCGAGCACCGTACGAAACGTATAGCACTAGTTGATGTTGTGTATAATGTGCTTTAGATTTATTGATTGTGTTTGAGAGTCACATATTAAGTTTTATTATGATATGTATTAGACCAATGAATTGTTGGGAATTTTTATTTATGCTTTTTATATTTAAAACTTAAATATACCAGATAATACATTATATATGACTGTTTGATCGATAACAAAGTAATATCGGGGCCATCGATAGATCTTCCTTGTAATTTAGCGTGTGTGTGGGTTTTGTAATTTATTTATTTCCGAAGTGCAGTAGAGTTATTGAAGAAGACTAATTCAAAGTCAGGGTGCTTCGAAGACTTTCATATATGCATGTTTTGTTTATTTTATTTTTAATAA
>JAUEJL010138523.1:0-10903 GCA_032274825.1 Drosophyllum lusitanicum | reverse complement strand
TTATTATATTTAATTGATAAATATATAATTTGGTAAATGCCAAAATAAAAGTACTATTGTTATAATTTCTTAAATCCCCAATATAAATATGACAAATAATAAATAATAAAAACAATAGTAATTTTTAATTAAAATTATTGATAATAATATATATGCATATCAATAAATAATCATGTTACAATAATAATATTTATTGTAAACATATCATTATTATTAGTAAAATATTAGTTGAGAAAAAATTAGTTTTTTCGTGTGTCGCACCATTTTTTATTTAAAATTAATTTTATGCATATTAATATATATAATTAATATTAAATTATAATCGGGTAATCGGGGCGGGGATTATCAAAGCCGTCCCCGTCCCCGTTTAAATCATCGGGTTATCCCCATCCCCATCTCCGTCCTATTTATGTCAGTTATCGGTTTTCCCCGTCGGTTTCGTTTTTTTTTGCCATCCCTACAGAGAAGGGTGGAGGTGAGGTAGAGAGACGGAAAGAAAACGCCTTTTAGTGAGATGTGGCTATTGGTGCCCCCGTTGAACATCGTCTCCCCACCACCGCCGTGCAATATTGTAGAACTTGTTATGCAGTAGTAGAGCGGTAGGCGGAACGTAGCGAGTAATCGGCCTAAACGGGAGAGTAACCAGATTAGAATTTTTTTAGGAAAAATTTAAAATCATGTATAAGAAAAGGCCAAATATTAAAATAAGTGCTATTTGAGTCTGCCAAATATTGAAATTTGGGATTTTTTAGAAAAATTCTTTAGATTAGTTATGTACTTATGTAATTTTATCCCCTACTTAACCAGCCCATGCAATAATTGAAGATTGGAATAAGCCTAACTACTATATAAAACAAAACCTGGGAGACTATCACTCCCCTTCGTTCACTACTTCATGTCCACGCCCAACAAAAGAAAACCCTATCTGCATGCTTTGCCTTTTGCCGTGCGTTCCCTTCCAGTCTCCATTTTCTTCTTCCGTCGTCGCCAACCACGGCAAGCAAAGTTAATGTTTCGTTTTCTTCTTCCTTCGTGTAGGCCATTCTTCCTTCCTGGAATCAACCTTCGTGTAGGCCATTCTTCCTTCCTGGAATTCCATGATCCTTTGTTGCTTCAAGCAAGATTAGCACCAAATCTTCCGGTACCTCGACCACCATTAAACCTACCACATCCTTGATTTGTATTTCTTCCACGACCATATCCTCTCCAATCATTATTCATGTGTGAATTATTTGGAGTAGTGTATCGCCGATAACATTGATTTGCTTCATGTCCTTTCTTTTTTACAAATCTGAGATTTGAACAGTTGACTTTTGATTTGTATGTAGTGCCAATGATGAGTCCCTATGGGAATTGATGTTCATGGCATTCATGGTAGTAGTAAGAGAGAATGAGTTTGTGCTATTTTGATTTCTTTTATTAAATCTCTGTTCAAATATGAGCAACCGCGACCTCAACTGAGTAAACATTAATAAGTTTTCAGATGTCTCAACTCTTAACACAAAGAAAGAATCTGAATAATAAGAGTTGAGTCATCAATCGGAACATCTACAGACTTTAAAGAGTCTGCTATCTTTTTCAATGTAACACGATACTCTGTAATAGAAAGATTGCCTTGTTTTGTTGTTTGAAATTGGAGTTTGTGACCTTTTTGCAAAAGCACTCCGAAAGAAAAAATCTTCATATGTTAGAGTTGAGCAGCAGATGTTAGAGATGAGCAACAGATTCATCCAGTGTGGCATTTATATGGGCAAAAACATAACCATCCATGCGAGACCATTCAGCAGAATTAACAGCAGGAGCTGATAAGTGTGTATGGTTTAATAAACCAACTATTTTAAGAATGGTAAGAACTTGATGTTTCCAACTGAAATCATTGTCATTCTGAGTTTAATTGAGACAAAGTTTGAAATATTTGGCAATGCCATCTGAACAGAGGAAGTTTGATTAAGACATTGTTTTGCAAATGAAATTGGCGATTCAACTTGTTTGCACTTGGTGATTTAAAAATGTAGACCAATGTTTGATTTGGCGATTCAAATGGCAAATTGTGGGCCAATGTTTTATTAAGTTGGCGATCAAACATATTCCGCACTTGGCGATTTACTGTAGAAATTTGGCGACCCAGTGAATTTAATCAGAGTTTGGCGATTGAAACCTCAAGACACAGTTTGGCTATTGAAAAAACAGAGTTTGGCGATTCACTGGAATTTCGTGTAGAAGTTCCGGCAAGAGTTAAATCAAGTACCATAGTTTTCATCAACAACAGATTCATGAATCGATCGAAACCAAATCAAGAAACCCTAACATCACTCATCAAAAGTTTCATAATCGATCGAAACAATCAGCAATCAATCGAAATTAATCATCAACAGTTTCATAATCAATTTCTCAATCGAAAACTCTGATAAACTTACGAACTTGAATCATAACCGAATGAAAATCGATTCGTTAAGCAACTGATGTACGACGAACGAGAAAAAAAACTGATTCGATCAAGAACTTGAATCTGATCCTCTGATTTTCTCATCAATTAACATCATCTTCTGAATCAAAACTTGAATCTAAGCCTCTGATTTTGATTTGGATATAGATGTTCTGATACCATGAAAGCGTAAATGATAAAGACGAAGATGAAACAAGCTTAAATGGTAAGAAGGAGATCTGTAAACACAAACAATTAATGTGGTTCATTAGAAAATTAATCTAGTTTAATCGAACAAATGAATATGAAACAATGAGTTCACGATTGTTTAATTGAACAAATCTGTTGGGTTTATGGGGCTCATCGTTCTGTCAAATCCACGACTCTTAAACCCACCGCTCCTGTAGAGCATCCCACATTGGCGAGACATTGGGGATTCTTCCTCCTTATGAGGGGCAACCCAAAGCGGACAATATCGTCGGTTGGTCTCTGATTCCGATCCTAAAAAGATCTCTCCAAAAATGAAGATGAATTGATCAAGGAAAACATGAAGATGAACAATTCGTACAGCGTTGAACCATCGATAACCATATATGATGTAACATCGTCAGATTTCAAGCTAAATTTATTTTTAAAAAATGTCTACATGGTATTTAACAAAGATACAATGGAAGTGTTCGCACAAAAGTTAGAGTTAATTAAAGTATGTATAACTACTGAAAAATATTTATACCGATGATAATGCAATGCTAACCCCCCTTCAATATACTCGCATCTCTATTTCAATGATACCAAATACAAACACACTTCATCCTTAATACTTGAACAATAATAAACCACTTCCTTACCCACACCACTCAAAAAGAAAAAAGCAATACAACTAAAAAAAACACAAGAACATGGCTAAAAAACATTGGAGACACACTCATGTTTTCACAACCAACTTGTTCTCCACTAACTTTGATCAATCCATCATCAAATGGAATTAACATTAACAACCGATTAACCCAACAATACCTACTCCCAAGAATCCATTTTTGGTGGTTTACTTTTGGGTATAGTAAATTGAGATTCTTTCTTGGTTGGTGGTACTTGCTCTAAATCTACAATATCTCCTCCCAATGTGAGCTCACATCCTTTTTTTTGTTATTTCTATTTTACTTCTTTTTTTTTGAATCTACAGTACATTCATCATGTCAACATCATGTTCTTCAAACACATTAGTCTCACCCAAAAGCTGTCAATTAGTTTATTCTACGACTAATGTTTATTCCCAATTTAGTTTCAAATTACGTGATGACGGTCTTGTTATAAGTTATGGTGTAGTATCTTTCTTGACATGTGTAAGGGTGCTAAAGACTTGGTTATCACCGGAAAATCAAAACCCAATGATGAGGATTATACTGCTACAAATCATCTTTAGTTATAATTGTTTTGCTTAAGACTTATGGGGCAAACTTCATGAATTGTTTATTAATAATAAAATGTCTAGAATGTTGCAACTTTAAGATCAATTTTGCAACACAAAAAAAGGCTCTTTGTGATGCTTTATATAATATTGATTCCGCAAGACCTAAGATAGAGTTAATAATGCAAAATTTTCAACTTCCACCTCCATATCATATGCTTGTTTTACATGAGTCTCGTGAAGAAAGCACCGACCCTAAATGAGTTCACTTGGCAAGATGATTTTTTCTTTGGCTGATGGACATGTTCTTCAATAAAAGAGGCTATTGTAGCTATGGTGTCTTTGGAGTCTAACATGGAGGGTGGAACACAACAATTCTCCCCCTAATCTCCGTCCATCATTCATTACTCCAACTATGTCAGCACATAGTTTGTATTTCTCAGACTTACCACCTTAGTTAACATGTCTGCAGGATTGTCATTGGTGTTGAATTTTGAAAGCTTAAACTCTTCTTTCTCAATAGCTTCTCTAAGCTAGTGATAATGGACTTCAAAATATGTCTCGAGCAGGGATGAGACATTGAATTCTTGCTCAGGTCAATAGAACTTTGACTATCGCAATAAACAATGTATTCTTGTTGAGGGAAACCCAATGCTTGGAGAAAACATTTCAAGGAGCTCTTTTCAGCTTCGTCTATGGCAATGTACTTGGCTTCTGTTGTTGATAGTGCTACACACTTTTGGATCTTGGATTGCCACGAAGTATCTCCCCCTGCTAGAGTGCAAATGTAACTTGAAGTTGATTTTCTACACTGAAGATCTCCCACCATATTAGAATCTTTACAGCCTTTCAGAATTGGTCATTCTCCCCCATAGCACAAACATATTTTAGATATATGTACCTTTAAGGTACCGAAGTATCCACTTAACCGCTTCCCGATGCTCCTTTCCTAGATTTGGCAAGTATCTACTTACAACACCAACAGCGTGAGCAATGTCGGGCCTCGTGCAAACGATTGCGTACATCAAACTTTCTACGGCTAAAGAGTCGGGTATTACTTTCATCTTCTCCTTTTCTTTCTTTAAAGGACAATTTTTCTTACTCATCATGAGGTGGTTTGCTAGTGGAGTGCCGATAGGCTTGGTATTTTCCACATTGAACTTTTTAATCATGCATTCAACACGAACAATTTTCATTTCCAAAATTTGTTGTGCTGGACCTAAGCATATCATCCACGTAGAGCAAAAGAATGATGTGTTGGGTTTTAAGATCCATTTTGACAACAAAAATCGAAATTTAATTCTTAAATCTCGAAAAAAGTTACTAAATTTGGAAACTTACTAACAATGGAGGCACAAACAATTTTAACGAAATCCTACAAACCCAAAAGCGAATCTAGTCTAGTATGATACCACAAGAACACATATAAATGTACAACAAGGTTTAGATAAACTTTACATGTAAGTCCATGGGTGAGGATGCAAACGAGCACTCCGACTAGCCAAAGAACCGCAACCACACACAAATCTAGAACCATGAATTATATATATTATTGGCCGAAAACTAGAAAACCTGAGTTTTGATTTTCTTCTTGGTTTTGACGCAGAAAAGAAGACAGAGAGAGAGAGAGAGTTTAGGATTCTTTTCGGTATATAATTTGTAACCACTGAAATCTTTAACCTAAAGCCCTTATTTAAAGGATTAGGAATCCCAGTCTAATAAGGATAAGGTTCTATTAAAATAACAAAATTTATATTTATTTAAACCTTTAACTTAAAATATAAGTTAACTATTTAAATAATAACATAAACCACCTATTATCCATATTATTATAATCATAATTAATCAATTAGTCATCCTTAAAATTTTGGCCATATAATTAAAATATATATAACCGAAATTTTATTTAATTAATTAACAAAAAAAATTAATTAATATAAATTTATTTAATCCAAAATAAATATACAATTAATTATTATTCAGATAAATAACCGGTAAATTAAAATTCTTTAATTTAGTATCCTTTTATTTTTCAAATCCTCACAGAAAAATATCTCTCATTCTATGGTTGCTACTATTATTTGAATTATAGCACTCACCGGTGTGACTCTTGAGTGTTCGATGACATTTGTTGTGACATCATATATTGTGTACATAATCCCTAACATGATGAACTTTCCATCTTGGAACTTCTTTGTGGTTCACACAATGATCTATAGTCGTTCTTTTGTATTAATGATTCACCATGAAGGAGTCAAACTTTTTGTACCATTGCCTCGGGGCTTGCTTAAGACCGTAGAAGCTCTTCTTCAATTTTCAATGAAGATGCTCTTTCTTTGGGACTTTAAAACCATCAGGTTGCTCCATGTATATCTCATCATTTAAATCACCATCGACAAAAGTTGTTTTCACATCTATTTGTTCGAGTTCAAGATCAAGACAGGCAACCAGCCCGAGTACAACATTGATTGACATCATCTTCACCACTTGGGAAAAAACCTCATCAAATTCAATTGCTTGCTTTTTTTAGAAACCTTTGACGGCAAGTCTTGCTTTATACTTTACGATATTTCCATTTTCATCTTTCTTAAGCTTGAACACCCACTTGCTCTTCAAGGCTCCTCCTCGCTAGTAAGGAGGATGTATTTTGTTGGTAAGTACTTGGTTTATGGAACTAACCCTCATGCAAAACGTCAAACTTGAACATTGTCTACAACAACCTGAGGTTGGACATTTTCTAACTCCCCCTCAGCGTGAACTTCTTCAACATGATCATCTTGATAGACAATTACGGGACTATCATTTCCCTGCTCATTAGGAACACTCACTTCCTCATTGTCTAGATGAATGAGTGATGATATAGGGACATCTTTTGGAACATGAGAACTTTGTTTCTTAGAGACCGATGAAGTAGATTCATAAATCCGGTTTTCATGGAATACTATGTGTCGACTCCGCATAACTTTTTTCATTTCAAGATCATACAACTAGCATCCAAATTCTTGATCTTCATAGCGTACAAAGATGCATGAAGTTGTCAGAGGATCAAGCTTATGTCTCAACTCTTGACACATACACAAATGCCTTGCACCAGAACACCTTCAAGTGCAAGTATGAAACATCTTTTCCACACCATATCTTCTATGGAACATCAAAGTTAAATGGAATCGACGATGACTAGTTTATAAATAGCAGGCTGTTAGCACAGCTTCGCCCCAAAGTGGCTTAGGCAGTTTAGCCATACTAAGCGTGCATCAAGCTTTCTCTACAATGGTGCAATTCATTCTTTCTGCTACACGATTTTGTTATGGGCTCCTTGGCATTGTCTTCTCATGTCTAATCCCATGTTCAGCACGGTATGCTGAAAACTCATAAGATGTGTACTCCCCTCCATTATCAGATCGGAGGCATTTATGCTATGTTCCAGAACCCTCACTTAGGAAAGAAGAGGAGGGATTTGGATGGAAGAAATGAATTAGGCATGTTTCATAATTTTTTTCCAGAAAGAACTAAAAAGAAGGGAAAGGAAGATTAACCCAAATCTTCTCTCCTACCTTTCTTCCCAAATATGGACTGATTTGGAGAGAAAGTGTCGTGATACGATTCTAATTTTTATATGATTTCTAAACTACCCCTAACCTAATCTAATCTATAAACCTTCATAGCCATTCCAGTTCTCACATCTGTAGTTTTCAAAGGGTTTTTCATAAGAACTCATCCTCCTCTTCATCTTCCAGGTTGGCACTCCATCTTTATATATTTTTCTTTTTCAAGAGGTGAGGTTAGTAAAGATAATGAGATTACGTGTGACTTTGTGCAATGTATTTATTATTTATTAGCCAGTTTGATGTGACTGATAATATGTGTGTGTGTGTCTATATATATATATATATATATATATATATATATATATATATATAACACATGCTATTGTATTGTAAAAGTGATGTTGACTATTAAACAGGGTAGTGTCGGACTTTGTTTGTTTATATAAAGTGGATGCACTAGGGCCTAGGCTACACATTGCCATCATTATCAATAATTTCATTTTCTTATAAAAAATTATATATATAGAGAGAGAGAGGAATGTTCATGCGAAAAGAGGTTTATTTGCGAAAAGTGCGAGAAGCGATCTTGACCATTAGATTGTTAAATCAATGGTTATAACTGATTGTGGCATTTTTGTAAATAACTAAAGATTTGATAATAATAATTAATAACAAAAAAGGGTATTATGGTAAAAATACACACCTCTCTCTTATTCTCTCTTCTCTCTCCTCCATTCTCCCTTCTCTCTCCTCCCTTCTTCTTAAACCATCGTTTCTCTTATTTCAAAATAAGAAGAAAACCCTAGTTCTCTCTCTGTGCACTATTGCCGGCCGCTGGCACCTCCTTCTACACCATCGACGGCCACAACTTTTTTGCTGTCAGATGTGCATGCCTCTTCGGTGTCTACATCTTCAAGAACCACTGTCCGTTGCAATCTCTCTCTCCTTGTCGTCCCCGCCGCCCACCATCGCAAACACCACCGCAGTCGGCGACACCACCGGCTCTCTACACCACTGGTTCTCCGTTGCCGTCGACCACCGTATAAACCTTCACTAGTCGCCGTCAACGAGTACCAGGTTAACCATCCACCGCCGTCGTGTTTGCGCGCCCAACCGACCATCGCTGCTCGTAAGACACACCATGTTTGTTTCTATTTACACCCAAACCACCTATGTCGTTCGTGGCCGGCGACGAGTTTGTTACCAGCGCACCACCATCGACCCCATCTACGCACCATCATGATGGAGTCAAAGCCTCCGCCGAACCATTTTTAGTCTTTCACTACGGAGTAAGCCGCCGCTACAGTTGAACTTTAGATGTACGCCTACCACCGCCTTCACCATCGATGATCATCACACAGTTTTCTTTTTTGTAAGATTGAATGTTAAGATCACCACGGTTGAACACTATTTCGTTCTTTTTCATTGTTGGATACCATTTCGTTTTTTTTCTAGTTTTGTGGGTTTATGATACATGTTAAGTGGCGTTTGAATCTAAGTTAGGGTTTTTGTTTTACTATTGAACGGAATGATACATAAATGGTTTTGGTATTTATTGTTGAACACTGTTTAGTTTCGTTAGACAAAATGAGGTTTTGAATCTAAGTTGGGTTTTTGTTATTTTTTCTGATGGAATGATACATGAAAATGGGGTTTTTAATTTGTTGTTAACTAGTGAACAGGCATCATCTAGAGTGAATAACTAGAGAAAATTGACCGTGTTCAGTATTGAATATTGTAAAATAGAAGAAACAGTAAAAAATACAATAGCGAAAACTTGCGGGAAAAATACAAAACAAGGTTGTAAAATTGACCATGTTCATTATCGAACACCGAACTAAACAAGAAGCAGTAAAAAATACAATAGCGAAAACTTTGTAAATTGTACGTTTATTCATTAATGAACAACCGTGCAAAGAACAAAAATTTTGTAAATCGTAAGTTGTGTTTAGTGGTGAACACCGTATTAAAAATTAAAACAGAAGTAAATTCTATAAATCTAGGAAAAAATTAATTATGAAGAGAAAAAATTAATTAGAGGAGAGAGAAAAATTTGTTTGCTAATTTACCCTTTTGAATTAAATAAAATTTTTAATTATGATTAATGTGAACCGCAAGATTAAAAACAAATCAATGGCTGAAATTGCTTCTCGCACTTTTCGCAAATAAAACACTTTTCGCATGAACCCTCCCCTATATATATATATAAACATTATATATCATGCTCCTAGGTTATTGCATACGATGGGTAAACTAAATATACATGTGATTACTTATAATTAATGGGAGATGATAACACTTTGTTAAAGGGGGATGAGAATAGTTTGTTAAATTTTATATTTATTTGGTGTGTGTTATGAACAACCAAAAACAGTTTGTTAAAGTTTATATTCTTTTTTGTTGCTATATTACTTGCCTATTTGATAAAGTAACCTTAACATAGATTACTAGGTTTATATTTTTCTTAATATATTTATATTCTAGGTTTATAAAAACACTTTTTAACGGAGCTCAATTTTAGAATGGATAACTTGACGCTTGAGAGAATACTTACCATACGACGTATAATGAGAGCCCGGCAAATGGCAACTATTCATTTAATTTGTGAACTAGTGACTTCTATTTCACAACGTAGGGTTGCAAACATAAATCATATTAATTTCCTACAATTGAAGATACTTCACATCCATGAAAAGTACGAGAAGAGTTGTTAAAAGACTTCTCAATAAGTGGTAAATGTCGTCAACTTATACGTATGAGTGAAGAAGTCATTAAGAAACTTTGCACCATCTTGGAGTGTGATGGTGGTCTTCGACCAACTTGGCATATATCTATTAAAGAGCATGTTGCTAGATTTCTACGCATTGTAGGGAATGATTTGAGAAATCGTTTTGCCTCTTGATTTACCGTCGCTCTAAATCATCAACAAGTAGGTGTTTCCATAGAGTTGTGAACGCAATTATATCGTTAGAAGATAGTTACCTTCACCAACCAACCGGTCAAATTGTTCCAAAAGAAATTCAAGAAAAGAAGAGATTTTATCCTTTTTTTAAGAACTGTGTAGGAGCAATTGATGGAACACATGTCCGAGTAAGAGTTCCCAGTAGCGATGCTCCAAGATATCGGGGTCGTAAGGGATACCCAACAATAAATGTTTTAGCCGCTTGTACGTTTGATTTAAAGTTTGCGTATGTATTGACCGGCTAGGAAGGTACCGCATCAGACTCGAGAATATTAAAAAATGCACTCATTAGAGATGACAAACTTCTTATTCCGGATGGTAATTTCTTAATACAATTTCTAGTTATGTGCGTTATCATATATGGTTATACTAGCTAATTCTACATTGTATATAGGTAGGTACTATTTGGTTGATGCGGGTCTACCCCTTAAAAGCACACTAATTACCCCCTATAGAGGCGTAAGATATCATTTAAAAGAGTAATCATCTCGTGCACCAGAGAATGCCCGAGAGCTTTTTAATCTTCGTCACGCGTCATTACGAAACTCTATTGAACGAGC
>JAUEJL010138512.1:0-10903 GCA_032274825.1 Drosophyllum lusitanicum | reverse complement strand
CCATCACAGCTTCAGTATAAAAATCGCCAACAAAGGTCATCAAAATCGAACAAGAAAAGCCAAACTCTGCATCCAGAAACTTTTATTTTCAAAACAGAAGCTGCTCATATACAGTTATACCAACGAAGCTGATTGATTTGTACGTAACAAGATTGAGCGACCAACTTGCTTGTTCGATTTTGATGACTTTTGTTATTGATGTGTTGCTTGTTAATTGATAATGTCAGAGTGAGAAGCCGCCGCAACCACTGGTCGGCACTATCTGACTATCTCTGGTGACGTTTTATTTGACGTTAATTTCCGTGATTTTTACTATTACTTTATTATGAATATGAATGAATGAATGAATGAATATGAATATGAATTTCTTAAGCATATGCAAGTGCTCCAGTTCTATGACTGAATTCAGTTTGTATATTTTGAAAAATCAGCTTGAAAATTAAATGTTACGCTCAATGAACCCTAACTCTGAGTATGGATTGATTGTGCAATGGATCAGATGTGACCTAACAATGATTAATTTTGTGATTGTTTGGATTCAAGTTCAGTTAGATTTGGAGAAGTACGACAGTAGTCTTAATTTGTCCATACGCAACAAGGAAAATTCTTAAGAACTTAAAAGAGGAATCACTGATAAGATATCGCAGTAGTGAGTGTGCTTAGAAGATAAATAATTTACTTATTGCTGCCAGTACACTTGGAATTGATTATTAAATCAATTTCGAATAACAATTGAGCAATCTTGACAACATGGATCAGGAAAAGGAGGTCAAAATTTTCCATTTAAATGCAATGCGGTAAGTATATCTGCCATTTCAATTCTCTTACATAATGAGAATGGTTCATGTTGTTAGAAGAAGCATATCCTAGCCCTCATATCCATGCCATAACTTAAGATTAAACTTACTACATATATATGTATGTATATTCTTAGAAGATCATGAAATCACTTCCTAGTAGGAAACTTTTGAAGTCTGTCCATTAGGTATCTTGGGATTTAGTTGAGGATATAGGATTATAGCTTTTCAGGATTAAAACTTAGAGCTCTAGCTTATGCTGGCAATGTCCGAAGAGCCTAGCAGACCAGACAGATGATCTTACCCACCATATCCATCTTAAAATAGTGAAACCACTTTAATTAAATGAAATGGTTGAAAAGTCAACTTAAGGGTGGCATTACCTCTCGTCAGACTATTTAATAGTTACTCTGGGGGTGATTTCTTAACTACAAGCAAGACATAAGTACATAATCTACAAGCAAGACATAACTACAAGCAAGACATAGTTACTCTATAAGTGTTTTATTGATTTGCAGCTAACCCAACCTGATCAGATTTGTAAAGATCAAAGATAACTTCGTTATCAAGATGTCTTTATCCTTCTGACCTTCTTTAAATCTTTAGTCCCAAATCTACCAGATAGTGGAATTGCCTGTTTGCAAAGGAACTACTATTAATAGTTGTCACTAGGAGAATATGATGAAAACATTGCAAGTATTTGACCATCAGCTTGGTGTAAACATCTGTTTACTATCGTGGAGACAATACAGTTATTGTGCATTTATCAACTGATGGAAGACACCTGAGTTCACGACTTCTTTCTTCAGTGAAAAATGCAGGCTGTCCAGGTTCAGGCAACACTCCCTCACTAACGAGCATTAGAACCACTGACAACATAGTTGGCCTATCTTCTGCATGATGTTGCACGCATAGCAGGGCAACATGTATTGATCTTAGTACTTCAGAGACAACATATGAGGTTCGTAAGGATTCACTCATAAGTTCAATCGACTTGTCTTCTCTATGGAGTCTCCATGCCTTGATCAAAAGAAAACAAATATTTTAGTATATGATAAAAGAGTGTTTATAAGAAATGCATTAGTTTCGGATCTAGATTTGAGATTTAATCTTGCAAATTAAATTACATGTCCAAGAAGGTTATCTCTGTGCTCATCATGAGAGAATTCTCTGTTTTTCTTCCCACTAACTATCTCCAACACCAACACACCAAAACTAAATACGTCTGACTTTATAGAGAAACGCCCGTGTACTGCATACTCTGGAGCAATGTAACCACTGTAGCAAAGTTAAACGAAATAAACTTACACATTACCTTCATTTTCGTTTTCCTTTTCTTTATGGGGAAAAAAGTTTTGAAGTTAGTCTAATAGACATGTTAGGGATTCTTACTATGTTCCGACCACTTTCTTTGTCTTATCATTGGTATCATGTCCTACAAACTTTCTAGCAAGGCCAAAGTCAGATATTTTTGGATTCATGTCACCATCCAGCAATATATTTCCTGACTTCAGATCTCTATGAATAATTTGAAGACGGGAATCTTGATGTAGATAGAGAATACCTCTAGCGATCCCAAGAATAATGTGAAAACGCTTAGGCCAGTCAAGAATCAAACTTTTGCTTTCATCTGCCAAAAGATATATACCAAGTCAAATGTATGATATTAGTGGGAAGGAAACCTCCTATAAGAGATCATAGAGAGAGAATCAAACCTAAGAGAAACAAGTCCAAGCTTTTGTTTGTCATGTATTCATAAATCAAAGCCAGTTCATTTTCATGAACGCAGCATCCAAGAAGCTTCACAAGATTCCGATGCTGAAGTTTGGCAACACAAATGACTTCATTCTTGAACTCATCAATCCCTTGTTGTGATGATTTTGAGAGCCGCTTCACAGCTATTTCTCTTCCGTCTTCCAGCACACCCTTAAAGATCAAGATTAAGAGTTTATGATAATGTATAATTCTGTTTATGATATATTTTCAGTTGTTGAACTTGATGAGCATTGTGCTATATTCAAGAAGCATCAAGAAATTACCTTGTAAACAGGACCAAAGCCACCTTGTCCAATCTTATTGGAGAAATTGAAGTTATTTGTGGCCCTGACTACTTCAGATAGGCTAAAAAGCTGTAAATCATCAAAATGTCCCATCTGCAGACTCGAATTCTTTTCATCAAGCGCATGTTTCCAGCTTCCTACAAAATGATATATTTACGTGCTCTTGGTTGTCTTTTTTCAAAATTTATATCCTATTATATACATGACGAATATCACAGTCACACAAATATCATCTTCATTAAAAACGCGGTCCATATGGGAGAGTAGTCAAAGAGCAAGAGGAGTGGGAAATAAGGACATAAGGGTTAAATACTTAAGTCGTTTCTGATTTCTAGTTTAGTTTAGTTTTTTTTAATATATTATTAAAAAAATAATATTATAATAAATTTGGTAAGAGAAATAAGAATTTTAGTATATTAGAAATATTATATAAAGATATATTGTTCAGTATTTGATATCGTGTAGTTGGGTTGGTATTGCCTAATATTACCATCCCGGCGAAATGTCTTAGGAAGAAGTCCATACTGGGTCATGACCCTGTTTACCTGGCGTGAAACCCATCGCAAAAATTTTGGTTTCGGTTATACCCATCGGGTTAAGGTTCTTTTGCCATCCGTACTTCTTGTTTCGTTTCTAGAGCAAAAAGTGACTTGTTTCTGTTACCTCTTCGTTTCATGTAAGGCCTTTTCTTCATCTTTCTACAGGTATATGCCAGTGCAAGCAGAAGTAGCACAGCTGATGAAGCTAAAAGCCCTGCTGCGATTATTTCTTTCCTATGCTTGTAGCCAAAATGGGAGGCAATATGACCTTTTATGAATAAATAATGATAATCGTCAGGTAAGTTTTAATACTTATACAATTCTAGCTAATACAAGTGTGGGCTATTATTTTAAAAGAAACAAGTGTACCTTGTAACTCAGAGGCAGCAACTCTTATGTAGAAGTCTTGATTCACATCAAATTCTCTGACATCCATAAGCTCATCAAACCATAGCAAACATCCACTTCCACCATTTCTGATATCTAAACTTCCATAAGCTACACAAGAGCAATTCCTTCTGCAAGTCATCTCACATTCTGCAAGGGTCATGCTCACATTATACCATGACCTCCGTGTATCCGGTACTTTCACTAGAGCAATTTTCAGAAACCCATCGTTGTTCCCGATCCCATTCACACATGTCAAAAGCTTTTTGTGTATACACCCGCTTGACCAATCAGATGCCTCCCATTCTTCTGGATTTCTTGGTTCAAAACCTTGTATACAAGTACAGGGCGGATGCTTGCTAATGCTACAGAGTCCATTAGGACCACAGAGTGCATACCGATCACAACTATCTACTTTAAGATCTCCATACACGATCCAGTCTTTAATTCGATCGATCCATTGCAGAATTAGTGTCTTTCCATCCCATGTCAAAACCACCCTTTGAATTACTGAACTTTTAAGTTCGAATTTATGATATATTTCCTTCTCATTAACTACGAACTCTTCGGAGTAAATTGTATTTGCTTTTTCAACAGGAAAGCCACTAAAACCGAGACCATTCCATGGTCCAAGTCTTGATACTAAAACTTGACCCGTCCACCCGAAAGTCTGTGGATATCCATTTGTGTCTACTATATTACTATACAATCCTATGGAAGGATCATCAGGACTCTTCCAAGATGTCATGTACCGCTCTAAACCTGTTACCAAATCCTTCCCGAATTTCATTCCTGCTAGAAGTGTGTCACCTGGATAATCAAAACTTTGCCAAACAAGATTTTGATTGGTGCTGCTTTTATCCCACACAACAAGATTTCCAGTATCCAGAAGCTGCACTACCACCACCGGATTACTACTCTGCACAGATACAACGGTTGAATTGGATGACCAGACCACGGTGTTACCACCACGTAGAATCAGCAGGTGTCCATTGCTACTGACTTTTAACACGCCTGAACTGTCTTTAATTGGTGTTTCCCTGTTAGCGACCCATACGACGGTACCCGTTGATATCTTCTTGAACCATATCCCCAAGTATCGGCTCTTAGAGTTTCCGGGGCTAAAAAAGCCCAATTGAAACATATTCCCCTTAGAAACAATGGTTTCGCCATCTTTGAGTGTTTGATTTGTAGATATGGTATCTATTGCAGCACAATCTGATAGCAGTAAGATGAAAACAATATAAAGGAATACAAGTATGGACTGGTCCTCCATTGATGAGCGAGCCACCTTTCTGAAGTTAGAAATGATTCAAACAATAAAGCCAAGAAAATGATAGTCTATTTACTGTCAAACTATTTGTCATTCTGTGGGACCATTCTCAACACAAGTGGACATTTCACCATTATTCTAATTGAAACGTGGCATAAAATCTAAAGATGTTTTGTACTATGTACCGGCGGCTAGGCAGCTATGATTTACATGAATCGTGAGAAAATCTAAAGATGAATAATAAAGATTTAAAATGACCCACCAATTTTGAATTTGTTTCCACATATAGTATGGTTCTTGAATTTATTTTATTTTTTAATATATATAGTTATAGTTATTTATTAGACCACAATCATCATTCACTCTTACTCTTACTCTTCTTGTAATACATCTCACTCCTATCACTTAACTCTTATATCAATCTCATCTTTCACTTATTTTATTTTTTATTTCAAGTATAATTTAATTTTTATAAATAATTTACAAGAAATAATATAAAATATTATTATTAATAGGGATGGCAAAACAATCCGAACCCGACGGGGAAAACCGATTAACCGAACCCAACTAGTTTCAGGGTCGGGTCGGGGATTATATTTTCGGGTTCCGGGCCGGGGCACACTATTCCCGTCCTGATATATGTTTATATATATTTTTATATATTTATATACATATATGTTTTATATATTTATGTATATAATAATCTGTATGAATATACAAAGAGAACGACCGTATATATATATATATATATATATATTAATGGGAAATTTCTAAAGTGATAAAGTTTTTTTGTTAAATTTTGAATTTTGATCCTCTAACTTCTTTTAAGTTATACTTTAGTTAAGTTTTTTATTCAAGTTAATGATAATACTTACGTTCTTATTTATACAATAATCATCACAGGTTCTTATTAAGTTTTTTGTGTAGTTTTTTACTTTACTAACATAATTTTTAGTTGGGTCGGGTTTTATAACCGGGTTTCGGGGTCGGGTTTGACAGACGCCCCGACGGGGTGTCCCGAAACAATCCCCGACGGGGAACGGGGCCGGGTTTTCATTTCGGGGACGGGGCGATCAAAACCCGCCTCGAACCCACCCCGTTACCATTCCTAATTATTAATAAAATTAAACTAATTTTTAAACATTACATATTATTAATAAAAAAATACATAATTTCAAATAAAAAAGATAACTAATTGTTGTCGTTATTGTTCCGTGGAAGCCTTGAAATGTGTTCGATCAAATCCGCCCGAATTTTATGATACGTTTCTCGGTTTCGGACTTCTTGAAGGTTAGCGTTGAATTGTTGCTCGCTAATCTCAACCTCATCCTCCTCATCAACTTGATTAGCGTTTTCATCAACGACAAATCGAGTTACCTTCGTCTTCCAGTATCATATTGTGTAATATGCTACAAGTGTACATTACTCTTCGTATTTTATCCGGGTGCCACGATCTTTCCGGTTTGTGTATTATGTGTCAATGTTGTTTTAGCACACAAAAACAACATACTACATCCTTCCTTGCCGCTTCTTGCGCTGCTTTTAACTTTATACGTCTTTTATCAATAGGACATATGAATGATTTAAGTAATGTAGCCCATTCCGAGTATATCCCAACCGTAAGATAGTAGTCGTGTTTGTAAACAACTCCGTTTACTTGAAACGGACACTCAAGTGCTTTCCCGTTGTATACATCGTCAAATAACAGTGACTGGTTCAACACATTAAGGTCGTTGTTGGACCCGACAACCCCGAAGTATGCATGCCAAACCTAAAGATTTTGTGATGCCACTGCCTCTAGCATAATAGTCGGCCGATCATGATCACCTCTCATGTATTGCCCGCGCCATGAAGTTGGGCAGTTCGCCCAATCCCAATGCATACAATCTAGGCTTCTTAACATGCCTGAAAACTCATGCCTAAATTCATGTGTGACATATAATTGTTGAATATCGTTGTAAGAATGTTTACGTATGTATCGCTTACGGTAAAGTTTGATGATACCTTTCAAGAAGTTTCATATGCATTTTCGTGCAGTTGATGCCAACATCTTCATGTACTCATCAAAAAGGTCAGTGGATACCCCATATCCATTTGCCGAGGTACACTTTCGTAAAGGAAATAACCCTTTTCTGACTCTAGCATCCCAGCCCTATTGAAAAAATATATACTCCCGCTTCAGATCCTCCAATATTCATAGGAATAGTCATCTGCTCATGTGGAACCGTCTCCTAGACATCTCGTCATTGTAATTATTGTTTTATGAAAAATAATCTTCGAAAAGTTGGTCGTGTGCAGCTTCACGGTCTCTAATTTGATCAACTCCTCTCCGTCTTGGTTCTGAACTTTGTACTTCGACATCATCGAACAATCTCTCTATAGGTGTGTTTAGTATTCACAAAATAATTCAATGCTCGTTTTTCGATACACGGCGAGATGTATTCCCCGTTTGAAGACGATCCTAACTATGAATACAAATCATCCGACAATGAAGACGATTGAAACCCCCCAATTTTTTTGTTTGACAATCACGTTTGACTGCCAGAATAAAGTGGCTAGGCAAGCCGTTCGGGACGTGACCTTTCAGAAATCCAACAACTAAGCCAAAGCGATTATTCTAGACACCACTTTATTGGTTATATCGACTTGTGAAGTGTTTTAATAAAATATATATGTATATGAGAGTAATAAGGTCCACATGTTTAATTACAATCATAATATGATAATTTGATCTCCACGAGATCCATAAATCGTTTTACAAACCACATAACATTCAAAACGTTGTTTTAAGATCACAACATATATTTATTTAACCAACATGGCTTTTAATTGCGGGAAAACACAATTTATGAGATGTATTTACTGTGTTGGAGCCTTCCCTTTGTCCTTTCCTGTAAAAAGAGTAAATTCACAAAAGTAAGCATAAAGTTTAGCAAACACATCAAATTACACATCATATCAAGCATGCACACATCTTGCATATATCCATGATTCCATAACATTTCCATATAATTTACACATATAATTTACCATCAATAACTTTACTTCTCATATCTCAACTACCGGACTTTTACCGAGTAGTCTATTCGCTATATATTAAAATCATCGGACTTTCAAACTGAATAGTCTTACTTCTCGTATCTCAACTATCAGGCTTTAAACCGAATAGGCTATACGCTATTTTCCATTTCACATCATATCAATAGTTATATAACTTCACAATACAATACAACTTTCCATATATAACTCATAATCACATAATTACATTCAACATATAAAACATGTACATAACATCAAGATGTTGAGTAAGTTAGTAAGCTCACATCGGTTCTTAGTCGTTCAAATATCTCCAAAACGTTTTCCTACTGTATCATCCTAAACATATATACACTAGTGCCTGTTACACACGACTAAAATCTAATAACTCTTCTTTTTACCTAAAACGAGTCACGTCATATCTATTAAAATATTTACGTTACTATATAAATACACGACCATACATATTTGTGTATTTATTTATATTACACTGCGAATTGCTAAAGCCGTGTATAATATTGTTTTAAAGGTCTTTTAAAATAATACATAAACTTAAAGGATTAACTTGTAATGGTTATTAAACTTCAGGGGGCGTAAGTAAAAATCCAATTCACATTTGCAATTGTGAATTGAAACACAATTTCACGGTTATTATTTTATTATTATATTATTAATTATTATTATTATTATATCTGTAGCTATTCATCATCTTCTTTGATTGCAACATATATTTTTTTCTTTCTCAAATGACATAAAATTGATTTCTATCTATCTCAAACTCTTTGTAAACATAATTAACAAAGCTTTACATAATTATCTTGCTTAAAAATACTTGTTTTACTTTTTAAATCTTAAGAATAACCTTTAAGTCATTAATGACAATTTACTTATTTCTTAACGGTTTTACCTCTACCTTTCACCAAAATGCTTTAAATGATGATTAGAACTCATTACAACTTCGTTTGAATCATTTTAACGTGGTCAAACTTAATCCATCAAAACTTTGACCATGTATATCTTTGCATATGATTAACATTTCTACTTCTAGTTTGTACCAGTAACGCTTTAGAATAAAAACAAAAAGTTTTAATATAACTCGGTAACATGCATGAACGAAGAACGTGAGTTTTCTTACCTTTGTTGACTTTAGAACCTATTGCAAATTCTTAGAAACTCCTAACCACCTTCTTCTCTTAAGTTTCAGTCAACAATTCACTCATCTCTAAATTTCTCTGTGAAGTATGTGCTTACAGGGACTGATATATGAACTGAGTCAAGCATGCTTATAATAGAAGTGAACTTATAATGGCATACAGACAAAAGGTAGGAGGCTATGATTGACAATGCATTTACTCCTACGTAAGTTTTTTTCAAAGTTGCATATGAAGTCACATATGAGAAGAGACTCATACTTTCTTATTTGTCTACTCACTCATTTGAGTAGGTACAATGATCCCTTTTTAGCTTACAATTTATACCCATACTAACATAATATTAAAAGTGGATAGTTCCTAAAATCCCTATTTTATTCCTTTCAATAATATATAATTTCTATTCATAACTGTGAATATAACTCATCTCTCAATCGCGTGAGACCCACTAATATATAATTATGATAATTCATCCGACTATAATTCTCTTATTTATTTCTAACGAAATTTGGGATGTTACATTACAACTTTCATTACAATAATGAATAATTACATATTCGTTTATTGAGTTGAAACACGGGTGTTACAACGATGAAGACGACGAAGACAACATTTGTTTTTGTATAAAGAGAAAGTTTAGTTTAAGAAAATATACTATTTTAGTAGAGAGAATGGGTGACGGTGTGAAAAAGATTAGAGTAAAATGTTGATTACTCATAGAAGAGAAGGAAAAGAATAAAAAAAATAGCCATTGGCTAACGGTATTTAAAAAAGGAAAAGTTGTAGTGAGTGGGAACTAGCCGAAGTCGCGTGAGAGGGGGGTGGCAATGGTGTTAAAAGGTCTCACGGTCCAACCAGCTCATCACCCGCTGGTTGGATGCACATGGTCTTAGGTTGACCTGGCTTTATAAAACTTATTATTTATTACTTTCTAAAATAGTTCCACTCTATTTATTCACGTCTCTATTCATACTATTTTCCTTTTATCATAATTAGTTGATAAATAAATTAACCAATTTGTAATATTTATAAATTTCTCATTTAAACCATGTCCAAATTGAGATATGAATACTAATTTTGATAATTTTTATTTAAAAAATATATTTAGTAGTTAGAAATGGTTTTTTGGTTAACCGAACTGAAAACATCGGTGAACCGACTTTTTCAGTTTAGGTTTATGAAACTTGAGAACCGATCAGTTTTCGGTCAACCGAATTTTCGGTTAACCATCCACGAACACACCTAGTATAGATTGTGTAGCAGTACATTTTTAACACGGTATTCTACGGTTAAAATTAGGTTGATGATTCATGAATAATAAAAATTGTTCATATACAACAATTTATGCATTATCAATGTAACACCGCAATTTTGACCTAGATTTTTCATTTTTAAAGTACCGCGGAAGCGATAAAATAAAACCAAAAGTATTTACAACAGAATATACAAAACAGTTTTCCAAATCTACAGTAAATCAAAACACTAGTGTTACAAAAATAACGGCTCATCACAAATAAAATATCAGAGGGCCAGTCAATTATTCCCCAAGCTAACCCACTCTCAGCCGAGCTGCTGACTTACCAAAATCCTGTAAAAAGAGTGAGAGGTGGGGGATTAGCACAAAGCTAAGTGAATGAAAGTAAACCACAACATAATATCA
>JAUEJL010138501.1:0-10903 GCA_032274825.1 Drosophyllum lusitanicum | reverse complement strand
TAAATTACGAAAATTATACCAAATTAACGAGAAAATTATGCTCTTTAATTTAAGACCGATCTAGCTATATTTTTTTGAAATTTTTTTTTGTATTTGCTGGGATTTTTTTAAAGCAGTCAACATTTGCACATGTTCAAATATATGCACTTGTGCAAATGCATAAATTCACCTAGTTTTTTCAGCATAGATGTAGATATGCACATATGCAAATTTTGCACACGTGCATATGTCGGGAGCTGTGTAAAAAAAACCCAGCAAACGCGAATTTTTTTTCCGTAAAAATATAGTAAGATCGGTCTCAAATTAAAGAGCACAATTTTCTCATTAATTTGGTATAATTTTCGTAATTTAACACCTTTTTTGTTGATGGATATATTAGTTTTAGAAAATTGGGGGTAATATAAAAATGTCCATACTACCCTTTCCCATTTAAAATAAATAAAAAAGACTATATGAAAAAATAATACAAATAGCACTTATCGAGACATAGATAAATAAAATTTATATATGAGAAAATTAAATGATTGGTCAGAAATGGTTCTCGCAGTTCTTGTACGAAAAACAGTTCTCGTTTGAACCGCTCCCTATATATATATACATATATATACTAGCATTGTACCCACACAATGTTGCAGCGGTGAATAGTTTTTGTTTTGCAACATATCGCTTTCAAGAATGTAATGATATTTTATTTGCGCGATTCAATGTCACAAAAAAATTTCTTCGGTAACAATTAACATGTACGTTTTTTTTAAGTTTTCTTTTATTTGCATCAACTATTTTATTAATTTTAAAAATAAATTCTAAAAGACATTAAAATAAGAAAAAAAATTATATTGATGAAATAAAGAAAGAGAAGTTAATAAGATTTTGAAAACTATATTGATATGGGTGGATAACTGTGTTTATGTAAGAGAGTGTTTGTGTGGAAAAGTATATTTTAAATGAATAAAAAATTAAAGTAAATTAGGATAGAGAATGAAATGGTTAAAGATTGAGTGGATGAGATTAATTTAGATGTAATGAATGGTCAAGATTTTGTCTTGATCGAATTTTAAGAACTCTTAAAATTAACGAGGAGAAAAGATGTTAAATGGTTTATATAATAGTGTGTATATATATAACACATATATATCTTTTGGATTAGAAATACACAACTTAGCGGAACCACTATCCATATACTGTCAACAAAAGAGTTCATTGGGCTTTCACCCACAAAAAAAAAGTTTATTTATCCTCCGCATACTATAGAATATAGATCCTCATTCCAACGAAGAAAACGGGAGAGATTCTTTGAAGGAAAAGACATCACTATATAAATATGTCACTTCCGTTGATTCAAATTTGGGTTTATTATATATCACTACTGATTTTTTTTTAATCTTAAATATTGTATTTTTTACGTAAAACAATAACATGTTTCATGTTTTAATATGATATTTATATTGGCGATGTACGTTTATTATTTTATACAAAATAGTTTATTATTAAGAGGGATGGAGTCTATCCTCAATCGGTTTATCATTTATGTATACTTTTAGTCATTACTTGAGTATCATTTTAAACCTTTACTATATCGCACATCACTAGAGGGTTTTACCACCAATTACTCCATACAATTTTCCTACCCTAATTCCCCTCGAGTTAAGCCCCAAAGAAACGATTTTTGAACCATTCCTAATTGAGGCACTGAAAACTGAGCAAAGGGTTATGTACTTGCTTGTGACCTGTGAGACAAAGACCGAGAGAAACCTCATTACCTCCAATGAAGACAGATAGAATCAAGACTGCAAAGCCACAAAAGATTGTGAGATTGCACCTCAAAAACCTCATTACCTCCAATGAAGACGGAGAGAATCGAGACTGCAAAGCCACAAAAGATTGTGAGTTTACACCTCAAAAACCCCATTAACTCCAATGAAGACGGAGAGAATCGAGACTGCAAAGCCACAAAAGATTGTGAGTTCGCACCTCAAAAACCTCATTAACTCCAATGAAGACGGAGAGAATCGAGACTGCAAAGCCACAAGATTGTGAGTTCGCACCTCAAAAACCTCATTAACTCCAATGAAGACGGAGAGAATCGAGACTGCAAAGCCACAATCAAAAACCTCATTAACTCCAATGAAGACGGAGAGAATCGAGACTGCAAAGCCACAAAAGATTGTGAGTTTGCACATCAAAAGAAATTAAGACTGCAAAGCCTCCAACAAAGACAGTGCCCCGATGAAGACAATCGAAGTCTTGGCGGATGAAATCAATACCTCCGACGAACACAGAAAAAAATCGAACTTTTAGCCTAGACGATGTTTCAAAAAAGAGATGGGAAATCTGGAATTCAAAAGGCAATACCTCCGATTTGCGCAAAAAAAGTCAAATTTTTATTAGCATTATGCTAAAATCAGGGTTTTAATCAACCATTTCCTGATTGCCTTTTGGGTAAAGCACTTGCCCCCATAAAGAAGGTGAAGGGTTCAAGTCCCACGGGGTTTTAATTAGGGATGGTCAGAGGATGCTTAGGAAACGGTCACCGGTTAAACCGCGTTTATTTGAACAAAAGGCTCGGCACCCCCGGGAGGAGCCCTAACCGGAAAAATCTCCTTTTCTCAAATAAATGCTAAAATCAGCGTTGATCTTAGCAGATATTGAATAACCTGTTATAACCACTAGACATTATGCTTCATTCTTCACCTCGGGCAAGTTCTGAGCTGACCGACTTGGACCGAGTCGCTTAAAAAAAAAGCCACTCAGTAGTCCTACCGAGTCACATTCCGAGTAGTCTGCTTTCTAGCGTATTGACTCGACAGGGGACTAGTCATGTGACTCAGATGAGTTCGACAACTATAGTTTTTCCACCTTCCGTGGACCATTCAGGGGTTCAAAAACTCAGGAGTCAAGCCAGAATATCCAGAGTAAAATAGGAGCAGCCACTTGCTTAATTGCTGCAAAAAAAAAAAAAAAAAAAACAGTTTTGTGTGCGCGAGGAAGAAGAGAGTTGCATAGTTTTGGAAAAACGTCTTATATATACATACCATCCAAGAAACTACATGTAGAAAATTGTTTGTTTAACTTCAAATCTTCACAAAACCCACCCACCCTCCACAGCTTTTCTCATAGTCAGAAAAGTACGATAACTGAAGAAAATACAAAATATTACAAGTTGTAGTAAATTGATATGAGGCAAGAAGTTTTGAGAGGTAGAAAAGAGACATTTTCTGGCACGGTAAAGATGACCATTTTTAACACGAACAAGACAGAAATTACTTGGTCTTCTCATGGACTAGCTCTAGGGCGAATGATCCATCTTAATCTTCAGGTCAATTCTCCTTTTTCGCTGACGCTCTCGCTTAAGTTTTTTGAAGATCCATCGAATTTTGTGTTCCCAATTTCCCATCAGGTCTCTTCTGTAATTTCATTGGATGGAAGTTTCTCTCCCAAGGCTCCGAGTAAATCATGATATTCAGAAAATGATGGATGTGACTGACCCATGCAAATCATATTAGTGAGGCAATTGAGTTAAATGATTAAAGATAGACGTGGCAAAATGAATGAGCTGCGAAACAGGTCAAAAAGGTTGGCCCAACCCACAAACACATTTTTAATCCCTTTTTTGAACATTTAAATAAATAAGGTGCTAATTATGATTATAAAAACTATCAAACCTTATATGATGAAGCGACTTCAGAGGTCTTAATACATTTAGATACACTTTGGATGACTTTCAACCCGGAGGTCTTTATACATTTAAATACATTTTCGATGACTTTTATCCATTCAACATATTTAGCTAAATCTGTTAGCTTAACCCCATGTGACAAATGATGGTAAATGGGCCGTAATTGCCACCTCAAATGATATCTGAACGGAAGTTTTAAGAGACATACCTGTAGTGTTGCACTATATGCTTTCCAGAGCCGCATGTCATGACGAAATAAATCAATGAGAACCTGTACCAAAATTGCAAGAGAAAAATAAAAGTAAACTATATTTTCTAAAAACGTTATTAATTTATACTAATCTGTTTTTCCCAAAAAAAGCTGTTTCAAAGGAAATCAATCCCCCGTCTTTCCTAGAGATTAAAGAAGCTATGCTCTATTAACTAACTTGCAATTATTCCACATATCAAGTTATTGCAACAACACTACTCCATGTCTTCATCAATCCATAAAACTGTGACATTCAACTTTGTGAATAGTTTTAGGAAAGTGTTTGAGAATTAGCCACTAACATAACCTTATATAATCCACAAAAACATGATGAATTTGCAAACCCAAATCATAGCATCAAATTTGTGATGACGAAGTTTCGAAAAAAGAAATGTTGCAATTAGCTCTGGATTCAGGATTTCTTTTCAAGATATGCACTGTTGTAGAAAAAAGATTTCAGATTTACGAATTTTTACACGACACGATTATAGTGTAGATCCATGCCTGCAATTTGCATGGGTAGAGAGAGTAAATACAATTATTTGGTTGGGTGTCCTATTAAATAAATTGGGCATTATCAAGTTGTCATTAACAATTGCAGTGTACTAGTTGCACTAGATGGGTGCATATTTCCAGTTTTTCGTTTTGCACATATATCTGTTTGGACTTTTTTTATGCATTGGCAACTATAACTAGCAAATATATATCAAGCTAATATGGTACCTCAGATCGCCTTAAAAGGGTTGCTAAAACCACAATCCATTCTTTAAACTTGACTGAGCACATGTGGGACAAGAGGAATTCTGCATCCAACCGGCTTTGCAAGGTTCCCATTTGAAGCTGAAAATATAAGGTAATTTTTCCACATATGATTAAACAATGTCGAAATATAAAATATAAGCCAAGATTTATCATGCAGATACTTCAATAATGCAGCAGATTTGACTGATTTAGCATACACTTTACATAAAGATTCACAAGTCATCAGCCCAAACTATACATAATAAATAAAGAAGTTGACAAAATTGTAACTTTGAACTAGATCTGGCATATATCATAGTAAATATCAACTATCAGACCCTTGATTCCGAGTCTTCACAAGTCATCGCCGCAAACCATACATAATAAATAAAGAAGTTGACCAAAATTGTAACTTCAAAGCAATTAACATAGTAAAGTAGTAAACAACAACTAACTATCAGACCATTTAATTCCGAGTCTTCAAATGTCACTAAACGCTTTCAAAGGCATGTGCAAACACCCCCATAATTAACAAGCATAGGTAACCTTTAATGCATAATGTCAAGGGATACCTTCTGACTTATTAACTGGAGTCCAGAAGCAAAATTCTCCAATCGAGCGCTTCCATATTTTTCACGTTGAAGATATTCCTGCCAATAAATTGTTTAGATGAATAATTCTATAAGAATATACCCACAAGCATGTGTAGGGTTTGAAAAGACTTCTCTTACCACTAGATCAAACTGTGTGCCTTTCACAAATGCAACAAGCTTAGAGAGTTCTTTCCCAGACATCAAGTAGCTAGCATGACTTTCTAGAATATTCTTGACAGAAGCAACATGAGCATTCTGCTCTTTGAATGAAGGACTGTTTGGTATAAAAACAAAAAGGTTAATTATTTTAACATAAGGTTCCTTTCATAAATGCACACGCAACCACATGCAAACTAGACAATAGTTTACCTTTTTGGCTCCGTAGACTGTCTCTTATAACTAGAAGGGAAAAGAAAATAGCCTAGAAATCTGGGAGATAGTTTCTCCGAATCTGTTGTTGCAGGTTCATATTCTCTTCCAGATCTCAAAAGAAATCTTACCTGAGTAAGAAACATAACTGTCATCAGTCATGCAACATTAAGGTATTGACTAGAAGTGGCAAGAGGGGCAGATTGGATAGGTTGAGTTAGGGGTCAAAACTAGTCATGTCAGGTTGACCTGCAAACTGTTTTCTTATTGAACTTTACTTTATTAATGTTTAAATATAATAAGGGAAATTATAGTACTAGAATAGTTATCTATTTACTTAAAGAAAAAGTGATTTAAGAAGTTTAAAGCATTTAAATGCAATTGGCGACACTTTCGACCTGTTAGACCTATACCATTTAACCGGTTTTTTAAGTTTACACCTCCTTAGAGGTTAACTGCAATCCAAATTAACCTATTTATAGGTAAATGGATTCAAACTGCCCCCTCTAATATTGACCATCTTATGCAAGACACATTAACTTCTACAAAACGTACCAGCTCCCCAGCAAGTTCGTATAAAGATTCATCCAGTGTTGCCTGCACAATCCTTCAATTCAGATCACAGGAAAGAGAGAGAGGATTTAAATGGAATCTATCAGAATTTAAATTTTACCTGTAACAAGCGTAGAGCACAGTATTGACTGACAGGTGCTCCTTCCAGTTTTGCTATAACCTAGAACAATAGGAGGTAGGACAAGATTAAGGCCTAATCTCAAGCTTCATTAAGCAAAAGAAAACCTTAAATGTAGAAAGTCAGAAACATAGGCAAAAAGTGTCAAGTTCTTATAGAGGTAAGCACTTCATCACTTACAAGTATGTAGCCAGCAGCAGTTTGATACCATCTCCTCTGGAAGCATTCTTCAAACAACCTGGAGGGGGAAAAAAGTTCAGGTGCCCATATCACAGCTCTCGATATTTTCCCATTAAAGATTATCCAAATATGACCATTGATTTCACAAATCACGTAGGTTGAGCCACGTAAAAAAAAGAAAAGATTTACCATCACACATTCGAGAAACAATAGAGTCATGTACTAATAATCTAAGTCGATAATTAATTTTAGGTTATCATTATTATTAATATTATTCTTTAAGGTATCAAAGTGTAATTATTTTCTCTTTATATTTGGCTGTAATCTCTTCTGTTTAATCAATCAAATACACGATACCAATTCCATATTTTGATTTGGTATCAGAGCCGACACCCTCCAACCCTAAGTCGGCGACTCCTTTCTACGTTTAAATAAATAAAAAAAAACGACTGCTATTGCAGTCTCTGTTCTGCCGATTGAACAAAGAAATCACGAAGGTTGAACAAAGGAATCACGAGAAAACACGACACATAACCCTGTTCTGCCGACAAGTAACCCTGTTCTGCTGTGTCGTGATTGTTCTGCCGACAAGTAACTCTGTTCTGCCGATCAACCAATTGCATATTCATGGCAGCAATTATTCAATTTTCACATCAGGAGAAAACAATTCACAACTCCCACAAGTTCTCCTTCTCTCTCAAACCTACTAATTATGGTTATTGGAGGTCCATGATTGAATCTTTTCTAACCTCTCACAATCTTTTTGGTTATGTTGATGGAACTGTTCCCTATCCTGAAAAAAAAATCACCAATGAATCTGCAACTACTGATAATCCAAGCTACACTCCGTGGATTTGCAATGATGCCCACATTCGTATGCTTATCATCTCCACAGTATCTGAAGACTCCTATCAGCACATTCAGGGAAAAACATCACGAGAGGTATGGTTATCACTTGAACGGGCTTATGCTCCTGTTACTTTATCTCATGAATTTACTCTTAAAGGTCAACTTCTGAGAATCACCATGAAAGGTGATGAAAAACTGGCTGAATATCTCAGCAGAGCTCAAGAATATGCTACTGCTCTTGCTAATATTGGAGAACCCGTAAAGGACAAAGATTTGGTTATGCTCACCCTTACAGGACTTCGAGAGGAATACAATGGTCTCAAGGCAAACTTATTGGCTCGTGTGCCTCCTTCCATGAATTACATGGTCTCCTGTGTGATCATGATTATGTTTTTACAAAAATGATGCATAACCAGCTGGCCACTAAGCATTCAACTGATGGCCACTCAGCTGGGTTATCAACTAAACCCCATTCAATCTCCACGGCCTCAAGCTTATTTTGGTTCTCGGTCCTTCAATAATAACCGGGGCAGTCGTGGATCTCGTGGCAACTCACGTGGTGGTTTTAACCGCTCTCGGGACAGCAGTAGTGCACGACCATTTTCTTGGGCTTCCACTCAAAACACCGTCTATGGTCACTGCAACAGGTGTGGCATAGGACATTTACCATCTCAGTGTCCGAATCACTCGCAACAGTCTCAACCTGCTCCTCAAGCCAACTTTACAACACGCTCAGAGGCTGACTCGTCTTCTGGACCTACTTGGAAGCCTGACACCGGTGCAACCCATCATGCTACTCCAGACCTATCTAGCATGGATAGCTCCGAGGCCTACTATGGTAACGATTCTTTACTTGTTAGTAACGGTAACTCTATACCCATCTATCATATTGGTTAATCCAAAATCTACTCACCAACCAAAATGTTTACCTTATCTGATATCCTTCATGTCCCTCAACTAAAACAAAATCTTTTATCTGTTCAAAAAATTTGTCTTGACAACAATGTTTTCTTTGAATTTCTCCCTTCTTATTTTGTTGTGAAGGACGAGTCTACACGCACTACCCTCCTTTCGGGCCCAGTGAGCAAGGTTTGTACTCCATTCGCCTTCCACAACTCAAGTCCTTGCCCAAGGCTGCCTTCATCACTGTTAAAGCTTCCTCAAACATCTGGCATCAACGCTTAGGCCACCTTCATGCTCAAGTTTTTCGTTCTATTATTTCTTATTGTTCTTTAAATGTTTCGGACAAATTATCAAATAATTTATGTTTTTCTTGTCAATGTGGAAAATCTTCAAAATTATCTTTACCTCATTCTACTTTTCATATCAATAATATTTTAGATCTTGTTTATTGTGATGTTTGGGGTCCTTCTCCCGAAACATTATTTGATGGTCATCGTTACTTTCTTTTGTGCGTTGATCATTGTACTCGTTATATGTGGATTTATCCTTTAACTTAGAAATCAGACGTGCATACCATTCTTGCAAATTTTATCACCATGACTGAACGTCAATTCAACACTAAACTAAAATGTATTCAATCTGACTGAGGGGGAGAATTTCGTACTCTCACCAATCTTTGTCGCAACCTTGGCATTATCCATCGGAAATCTTGTCCTCACACTAGTGAGCAAAATGGATTTGTTGAACATCGTCATCGTCACGTTGTGGAAACTGGACTCACCCTCTTGGCTCAATCCAGTCTTCCTCACCGCTTCTGGAACTTTGCTTTTGAAATTGCTGTATACCTGATAAATCGCCTACCTTCTCGTGTTTCTTCCAACAAGTCTCCTTTTGAACATGTCTTTAAACGTAAACCCGATTACTCGTTCTTATGTGTGGCTGTCAGTCTTTTCCTTATCTACATCCATACAATCATCACAAGATTGAATTCCGAGCTACTCCCTGTGTGTATTTCTTGGTTACAGCCCTGCTCACCATGTTTATCGCTGTCTTGATCCTTCCACTGATCGGATTTACATTGCTCGGCATGTTCGCTTCAATGAACATGTTTTTCCTTATCAGTCTTCACCAACATCTCCACCACCCTCTACTCCACCCTACATCTCTATTTTTCCTGACCCACCACCCGGTTTTCCACCTGAACCTCCACAATCACCAACCCCTCCATCACCACCTTCTCAATCTCCTCCACAATCTCCACCTTCATCACCTATTTCACCTCCACAACCTGCTTCCCCTCCACAACCAGCTCCTCGGCCTCGGCCATCCAACCTTCGCCCTAATCCAAAACAACCAGATCGTTACAACCTCGCTGCCTACACCACCTCTATCTCTACATCTCCTCCTCTAGAACCCACCAGTTTTACTGTTGCTAACAAGTCTTTAGAATGGCGCCAAGCTATGGCCGACGAGCTATCTGCGCTCCATAGGAATGGCACGTGGACTCTTGTGCCCCCTGTCTCTAATGCTAATATTGTTGATTGTAAGTGGGTTTACAGGTTAAAAACTGATGAACATGGGAAGATTACCAGGTACAAAGCACGACTCGTGGCCAAAGGCTTTAATCAGCAGCATGGCGTGGACTATCATGAGACTTTTAGTCTGGTCATCAAGCCTGCCACCATTCGTACTGTTCTTTCTCTAGCTGTCAGCAACAAATGGCCTCTCCGAAAGTTAGACATTCAAACTGCCTTTCTTTATGGGATCTTGAGGAGGCGGTGTACATGCACCAACCTCCAGGCTTTATGGGTCAACTACACTATTTTTTGGGGGTTGAAGTTGTTCACAAGGGTTCTGACTTGGTTCTTTCTCAACGGAAATATGTTCGTGAGATTTTACACCGTGCTGGTCTTGCCGAGTGGCAAGACCAGTATCCACCCCTATGAGCACCTCTCACGAGCTATTACCCGATGATAGCCCCTTAGATGATCCCTCTTGCTAGAGGAAAACAGTTGGAGCTCTTCAATATGCTACCCTTTCTTGGCCTGATATTGCTTTTGCAGTTAATAAAGTCTGTCAATTCATGCACGCTTCAACTGACAATCACTGGGCGGTGTTAAACGCATCTTACGTTATCTTAAGGTCACCCTCGACTTGGGATTATGGATTCGACACAATACGGGTATCAGCTTCAAGCTTTTTCGGATTCTAATTGGCACTACAATCTTCAGGCATTCTCGGACTCTGACTGGGCTACCGGCCCCAGTCGACCGTCGATCCACGGGGGGATTTGCTATCTATTTAGGATCTAATCTTATTTCTTGGTCTGCTCGCAAGTAGAAAACTGTCTCTCGATCTTCAACAGAGTCAGAGTACAAGGCTATTGCAGATATTGTTGCTGAATTGATTTGGTTGAAGTCCTTGCTTTGTGAACTTGGCTTGGATAGCACGGCACCCACACTTTGGTGTGACAATCTTGGTGCAACTTTTCTCACGGCTAATCCAGTTTTTCATGCTCGTACTAAACATGTTGAAGTTGACTATCATTTTGTTCGTGAACAAGTAACTCAGGGAAAATTAAAGGTCAAGTTCATCTCTACAGACGATCAAATTGCTGATATCTTTACAAAGCCCTTGTCATCTCAGAAGTT
>JAUEJL010138490.1:0-10903 GCA_032274825.1 Drosophyllum lusitanicum | reverse complement strand
CCACGTAAAATCTCTCGTGTTCTTTATTTTTGCTTTCGGTTTTACTTTCTGCGTGTGTGTAACGTTTTGACCTAACAAAAAGTCGCCCAAAGTGTATCTCTAATCATAAATCCTCCTAAATAATTTCTTCAAAGTATTATCTTACCATCGAAATAATATAACTTCATGTACAACACGTTAATTGTTGTTAATAAACAAAATTTAGAAATTGGACAAAAAGTGTTTCAACCTGTTTTGATTTGTACCCAAATATGGCACCTTTGAACCACTATTCAACCCACCTGACCCACACATTCTGCCATCTCTACACCCTCCATGAAGCAAACAGTGCAATTCAATAGCTTATATGCTTGGAAGAGAAATGATCATGATTTCCCAAATATAACTCAAATGGACTATAATGCTAATAAATCATGCCTGGAGGGATTCGGAATCAGTTGTCATCAAGTTGGTAATCTTCCCGGATGCAATCTTTCTGCGACTCTCGTTTGTTAGCCGTAAAGTCTTCCGGAAGACTGCTGCAATCTTGAAAAAATCATAGGTTCAAAAAGGTGTACCAAGACAAGCTCCATACACCCACTAAATTAGCAAGAACGAAAATAGCATTTAAATGGTCTCAGGTTTAATTCCGACCCCTTACTCGGACAGCCAAGACAGGTGATCATTGCCTGCGGGCCGATCCTTGGGGAAGGGTCAGTTCGGATCCATAGGATCCCGGGCGCGGGGTTGGCCCAGCATAAACAACCTTTTTGATGAAATTATCAGTATTTTTTTAAAATTATCAGCACCAGTATTTAGACTATCAGTATGTTGATACATGCAAAGATTCTAATGACACTTTTGGTAAATAAAATGAAGAAAAAAAATGCAACGGTGAAAATGGTCTGGTTTCTAGCGATACAAAAGGGAAGAGCATGCATTCAACAATAAATGAATTAACGAAATAGATTCAAAAGTAGATAACTGATATCAGAACAAAAGTATAAAAGAATTAAGGTGCAACTCTTCTTACCAAAAAATTTGTGAATTCTTATGTGTCAAATTACCAAATGAGTTTTATTAGAAACAAGCAGTTGTTGCACTTAATGAGAGAGAAGTAGTTACCAGAGTTGAACGAAGGCGGTATCCAACACGCATGACATTCTGAAAATATTGAGCCTCACACAGAACACCAAGTACCTAAATTGATAACCAACCAATACAGCCATCTTTAAACTTTGAAATCATATCTTCCTTACAATTATCAGGAAAGAAAATAGCTTATATGCTAAATAATTTCAAACAGGAATTGCAACAAGAGTAGTACTTGGCGGGATGGTAAGGTGTTAGAGTTGTGAAAGTTAAATGTAAATGTTCGAAACTCCCCTAGCAGGCTAGCATCCACGTTGCCTTCTACTTTTTTCTAAACTTCTCAATTCACCTTTTTCCTATACATTTTTTGTCTCTTTTTCCTTCTTTTATTATGTTTTCATTCTTTCAGTGTTTTGTTTTTACTTTTTTCTATTTTGTTTTACTAACTCTTTTATTTTTATTAAATAAATATTTATTGTATTTCTTTACTTATCGTAGCTTTATTTATATTCTTTTTGTGATTTAGTTTTTTCGTGTTATATTACTATTCTTTATTCTTTATATTTTTAATTCGTGTAAATGGTCTTTATGGATATTTATTTATGACATTTTATAAATACATTCAGAAACGCAATTAAAAAATAAAAAAGTATCTTATTATTGTATTTTAATCGAGTATAATAGTTATATTGAGATAATAATGTTTATAGTATGATAATTTATATATGTTTTACCTTTCCTTTATAAACTTGATGCTATCTATTTGTTATAATTATTAACTTACTATAATTTTAATTTTTATACTTTAAAGTGCTTTTTAATAATGTATAGAGAAATCAAACTCAACATAAATACATACTTTAATTATAAGACGAAAAACTCATTCTTTTATTTATGAAATTTTATAGCTCTTTTTTGTTTTATTAATTCTCGTATTTTTACATGTTTGTCTTATTATTACTAATATTATTCATTGAAGATATGACCATCAACCTAATTATGTTTTATATTTTAACAATAAAAAATTAAGAGGTTCTATATCTCCTACTTTGTAATCCTACTCATCCTCCTACTCTCAAAAGGTCAAGACATGTGTCAAAATCAAGAGAGGAGATGAAGAAAGATAATTAGTGGATTACACATGTCATCATTTAATAGGTAGGATGAAGTAGGAAGATTTAGTAGGGGAAATATAATTTTCCTAAAAATCTACGTTTATAAAAAAACCCAGAACGCGCGGACAACAAAATCCTAGTTAAGTTAAAATTTAGTGGAAACAGAACTATAGAAGAATTCTGCAGCTTTCTTATTACCAGGAATCAACCCAACTAAATATCTGCAAGTATTCGAGCCTGAAATTGTTAAGAGATAAACAGGAGTCGTATTCCTTTATTCCAGGGAGCGTTCTATTTCAATAGAAAGGTGTAAATTTAGAAAATAGATTCCAATTTTATTTGCAATATCACAAGAAGCATATAATCTAGTGCATTAGAGAATCTTTGAAAGTCATACAAATCTTTGAATTAGAAAGGAATAATACTAGAAAAAGATAAGAAAGTTATAGAGTTTGTACCACTCCAACAAAAATTGAGAAGGCATAGACGTAACCAATCTGAGCTGGTGCACGTTCTTGCATAGCCTAAAAATCATAAACAACAATTTGGGGAGCTACTTAAATAATAAATACATATAAGAAATAGAGTTACAGCAGCTGGAAATTTAGAAACAGATATTTTAAAAAATATATATTTCTATTTTTTATTAAAAAACTATCTGAATTGGAGATGTTTGGAAACAGCAAACTCACCAATAATAACTGGTTCAAAATCAGTGGCCCGACAAACTGAGAAAGATCATTGCCGATCTACAAATAGCCAGGGAAAGAACAAATATGTCAATAACTCCCCATTACTAATGTCGATGTAACGGTGTCATGTCAGTTGCAAGATAAAAAGTATTGTCCTGACTGAAAGCTCACATAAAAACTATTGAAAAGGAGCAGATGAATGAACGTCAACTTAATACCAAAAATATATATAGTTTCAATATAAAAAATCCTATGAGATCAGAAAGTTCTAAATCAGAAACTTTATGATAGTTCAAATCTCTGATAGCGTCCAGTATTGCATTAGCAACAAGTAAAAGAAAGCATCAATGCTAGCCGTGTTATACTTATGTAACCAAAGAAAACTACTTTCATCATATTACTGTTCATTGCTTAATTCAATTATAACGACTTATCAAGTTCCATTTATGATATTGCACAATGATATTAATCAAAATCTTATTTTACATGGATTTATTATTTTTTATAAGTAGCCATGCAGATGTTTCTAAGGAACCAATAACATGTGAGATTCAAAACTATGCAAAATTCAATCATATTGGAACTTAATTATTCACTGGATACCTTCCAAAAGCCTCCCCACCAAAACCTGTAACCACATAAACACAATACATTCAGATTTTCTTAAACTCAGGGAAAGCATTTGAACGAGCAACAAAACTATGAAACATGCCATAATACATACCTTCCTCCAAGACTACGATGTAAAGCCCTTAAAAGCCATGGTTTAGGTTTGCGAATCTCTTCTGCCCAATATATTTGGAATCTGAAGGGGCGAAAATGCAATCACACCAAGGAATATAATTACCATCAAGAAATCAAGTCCCATCAGTGAGAACAAACAAAAAGTAAGCACAACTAATAACATACTTGCTGTTTAGTGTTTCTGTCTGATCCCAGGTGTCCAGTTTCCATATATCCTTCTCTGTAAGAGGTCTTTTGTATCCCAAAAACATGAGTGGATTCATCCAAGAGAAGAAGATACCTAAGCAAAGAAAAGAAAATATATCATAAATAGATGGGACAACTATATCATCAAAAGGTTAGCATAAACTTCTGTACATGTAGATGCAATAAAGCATGATAATACAGTTGATAAAATCCCTTGTGCTGTAATAATAAAGGATATATAAAGTATATTCATCAGAAGGTTACAACAAACGGCATCTTAACAAGCTAAGCTAGTAGACTTACTAGAAATAATGTTGGTATGCCTCTCGGGACAAATTTGCTCCCCACCAGCAAGTTCTTCATATTCAGCATCATCCAAAGACTCTTCAAGTATTGGGGTATAACCCGGATAAGGATCCACAGTTGGGAGATAGAAAAGCAAGCATAGCCCAAAAACAACCTATTATATATGCAAATAATTAACTTATGTTGTTAAACCATAATACAATCATATAGTATTCCCATTATCAATATCTTAAAAATATACAGGCCTGAAATATTGAAAATTAAGTAATATGGGTGATATACTTGATGCTTTCTAAGGGTAATGAGAATTCGAAATACATATATTAATGCTGCAACCAAAGAGTTTCAAACCACTGTTAGAGGACTTAAATCAAATTAAAAGTTCAATACTAACATTTCATAGTACAACTATAGTAGATTGTTTGACATAATCTCATAAAACTACAACCTTTTTTATGCAACACCCCAACTCCCACCCCCTTTATTTTCATAAGGATTTCATTACTTAATGCTACCTGGTATACGCTAATGTGTAGATTAGCAACTTGAAGTGAGGTAGCTTATAGCAATAAGCTATTTGGATTAGTATAACAATCATATATACATATGGAGAAGTTCATTTGAGAACCGCTCTTATTGCGAGAACCGCGAGAACTATTTGTAACCACCATTAATGCTCATTAATAGGGGTATTTTGGTCATTTATATATTTAACCAACCATGAATTGCGTCCCGGTGGACCGTGATTAAAGAGCGAGGCTTGATTTTCCCAAAATACCCCTCATTAATGTGTCATTAATGAGCCGTCATTTTTATTGGTCATTGATTTATTTTAATCAAGGGCCAAGATTGGTTCTCGCTCTCTTAAATAGTTAAATGAACTTCTCCTTATATATACATATATCTATATATATATTGTTTTCCGTGTGAGAACTACAAGAACTATTTGTAACATCAATAATAACCCATTAATAGGGTTATTTATGCCATTTATATATTTACACAATTGTGAATTCCATCCGGGTGGACCATCATTAATGAGTGAGTCTTGATTTTCCTAAAATACCCCTTAATAACGAGTCATTAATGTGACTCGTTAATGAGCACATTAATAAGTCATTAATAAGCCCTTACAATTATTAGCCATTGATTTATTTGAATTAAGGGTCAAGATTGGTTCTTGGAACGCTCGCACGAAAGCAGCTCTCATTTGAACCCTCCCCTACATATATACACATTACTGACAAACTTGCTTGTGTGAGTGTAATTACAAGTTTTTGTTACTTAAAATAAGACACTAACTATGTACAGTACAGCGGAATAAGTTCAATGATACATGAATTCAAGTTCCAAAACTATCAAACAAATTACTTCATAGGAAAATGTCTAACCTGGACAGCAACCTCACTGGAAAAGAGATACAGTACATCTCTGCAAGGAACAAGTTCAACTCATAAGTTGACAAGTCATTAAGTCCACTTTATAATTCTTTGTATGCTTGGAAGTGTAATTATTGTATAGTTGCTTGATTTTATATCTCACGAGAAATGCCAAAGTTCAGTGCAAAATATACCAACACAGCAAACTAATGTAATATTAAAGTGACATATAAACAAACCTAGCATAATAGTTGCTCACGGAAAGCACAAGATTGAACAACACCGCATCTCCAAGCAAAGTGTAAATGACACCAAACCTCACAAACCAACGAACTTCATAAACATAAACCATTGTTTCAAGACCGATCATGACCAACATAGAGCACCATGCAAGAGCCTTAATAACTAAGGTAACAATCTGCAATAAGTTGAAAAAAATTAAAAGGTCAGAAGCAATTACTTCACTAGGTAGTTCTCTCAAAAATTTACTAATCAGAAATTATCGTTTTTTAAATAAAGGACAGCATGATCATGCACTGTGATTCTGCTATTAAGGAGGGTGAAAACTGAAAAGTAGCTTATTACGCTTTTACGAAAGTGACATCCTTGGTAAGGAAAAAAAATAAGATACTTAAAACAAACAAAATAATTCATGTCTACCTTATAAATGTTTAAACATGTAGATTTGAGTTTTCATAGACTTAAACCAGTTTAAAAAGACCAAACTTAGGGGGAAAAAAACTATTATTCCAGTACTTGATAAGATATCATGACTTCTATAGGGCTATAAAAAGCAACCATACAATTGATCTATGATGCAATGGATAAAATTAAGTTATAAAATTAAAGGTAATTTTTTCACAGATACAACATACAATTGATCTATGATGCAATGAGTAAAATTAAGTTCATATAAATATAAAATTAAAGGTAATTTTTTCACAGATATAACTGTAAAACCTCAAGCAAACCACTTGCCCTTGGTCTAAAACATTCATAATAACATATGAGGCTACAAACCACTTAACTGCGATATCTACATAAAGAAGTTAAAAGAAGTTCGATATAAGTCCCAGAATAAAGTTGCTCATATCATTCATTGGAAATTATCAGGCAAGGTAGAGTAAAATCCTCAAAGTAGGGTGTAACATGCATGACAAGCAATGTTGTAGAACTCCCTAGGTGGTACTTGGTGCAGATGCACCTCAAGTATGCTCGAGTCAATCTAAAAGAAACCCTTTAGGACAACCTTGAAGAACACCTATTGATAGGCGGCGACCTTAATTCATTAACATTAACAATCATACTAAAAGAGTATTTAAAACCCACCTAAAGGCTAAAACATAATAACCATTTTGGGGATACCAATTAGCAACAACCTACATTAGGAAACATTAGATCTTCCAACTAAGGAAACATCAGATCTTCTCAAATCAATGGCCACCAATGAATCACCTAAACTTCCTATGTATACAATAGAACTTGCATTTTATATAAAGAAAATAGAGGTCATAACTAATAATATCACCAATTCAACATGCATATTGGTTATACCAAATGAACAAGTTAAAGAATCATAGACAAATGGGCCACCAAGTGAAATAGAAAGAAACAAACCTCGTATGGAGCAAGGCTAGTCTCTCCATCAACATTAAAAGCCGAAACTCCCATAAACAATCTAAACAAAGGCTCAGCAACAGAGTAGAAAGCCAGTAACCCCAACCAATAGTTGTAGATATTTGACCTCAATTTAAACCTTTGCACTTTGAAATTCCACTTTGTCACCCATATCCGATATAAGCACGTTCCCAAAAGGACCAAATGGGAAATTCCAGTGACCAAAGAATCTGTTGCACAGGGTGTGTAAGGCCCAAATTCATTTTCCACTGCTGTTGCCCATACCCCATTTTCCACTGGACGACAATACAACACTAAGGGCTTAAAACCCATCTTCCCGTACTTAAGATGAACCAACTGCTTCTATATTGACAACTTCATTTTTTGTTTTCCTCCCTTTCCTGCAAAATCGAACATTCTAAACACTCAAATTCCTGAGCAAAACAACTTAGGATATGTATGGGAACTCCAATTTCATATTCTGTAAAGATAATCCGAGCTACACACAGGATGGGGAAGGGGCAGCATAATCAGTTTAGAGTGTTTGGCAAAAGCTGACTTTATATGAAACCTGATTATTGAGATAAAGGTACAATTACCTAACTCTTTAAGTAGGCATCTAAGTGTGATTCATCAAGTTGCAATAATCATATTGAAACAAAATTAATGAAAGAAACACCACTGGCATGAGCTCCAGTACTAAGCTCGAACATAGATATCATGCTTTTAAATGAAAATCATAAATAAACATGTGAAACCTGGGCCACAATCAGTTCGTACCGAAGGGGAAAAAAGTCAACTGCTACTAATTTGTGACTTGTATTTACATCAACAAACATTTAAACCTAACTATCTACGAATCCACGGCTCAAATCATTCAGACAGCAGTTTATACCCAAAAACATTTCAATTCAAATCAGTCTTCAAACAAGTGAACACTTGACCGATTCAATGGGGGAAAAAAGATGAAAGAAGCGCAAAAATCAAGAAACAAGAATAGTCATGGCACTCAATCCCAGAAGAAACAAAGTAACACACGAGCATGAAAAAACCGAAGAACCCATTGGTTGCAGGGAATCACAATCGATAAATACAATCAGTAGTGTCGGATTCGTCAAGAAATACCTAATAAATTGAGATCTTTGGTAGAAGGAAAGTAGAGAAACGGGTGATATTGTCGTTACAGCCACAGAAACAGATCCATTGATGATGATGACGATTAGGTTAAAAAAGTGAGGGAATAGTGAAGGCTGGGAGAATGATTGAATGGAGAGAGGCAAAGGAGCTTTTTCTTTTTTCTTTTCGTCTGCGGGGGCTTTTTGGGATTTTAAAGGGGTGTTTGGGAATATTACAGATATTTATGAAAAGTGTTTAGTTTACCGTAGAAGTTATTATGTTTTGTTACCGTGTGTATTAAATTTTAAAAGTTAAAAGTTTTTATTATATGTATTAAAATTTTAATGTGTTATTATTGTATTTATTTTGATTACATAAAAGTGTAAAAAAAACATATAAATTTAACACATACAATAGAAAGTTTAATACACACAGTAGCGACAAATTAAAAGTTCGATACAGACAATATAAGTTTTTTAACTCCAATATATATAATAACAAAATATGATAATTTGGATACATTTTGGTGAACTAAACCCTTATAAAAAATCAAGTCAAATGTAAATTTAGTGAATAATTAAACCTTTCATTTAAATATTCTATCATATAATAAATATTTTAACTTAGCTATTAGAAATTATGTATAACTAAAACTAATAAATTTAAATAATATATAGTCTGAATTTATAAACATTCATGAATTTTTTAAATGGTTAATTAGTTAAATAAAATATAATTATGATAAAAACACTCTTGTTGAATTTTATCAATTTGAAATTTTACTGACCGGTGATAAATTAGAAAAGAAATACATTACCCTTGTTTTGAGAACACGCAAGTTTTCGAGCAAGAAATATTCTTCGGCGCTGCATTACGCAGGTATAATACTATTCTTATATTATCGATTTTTTATTATTGATGATGACTATATACGATGTTTATAATTTTTTAAAATAATCGTTATTTAATAATATAAAATCAATTAAAAATTAAAGTACAACAAATAAAACAGCTAATGAGTATTCTAGTCTTTTCAATTAATAAAACAATGATACTTTTTTTTTAATTTCGCTCAAATCATAAGGATTACAAATGTAATTTACTCGAGAACAAAACTGTTAGAAAAGCTACCGAGTTGATTGTTTTTTAATAAATATGAATTCATGTTAAATATAAATTTTGTTCCTCCTAAGTCCTAAGGTTAATATCTCGATTTGGAGATTAATGCATAAAAGGTTACCAACCATCTGCAACCTGTTGAAGAAAAATATATCTGTTTCAAATTCCTTCTGTAACTATTGTGGTTTCCCTCAAAAGTTAGAGGAGCATCCATTCTTGGTATATCCGTTGGCTGTCCTTTTTTTTTTGAAAAAAATCGGTGTATGGTAGAGTATTAACACTGCACTCCCTTCTACAATCGAGGGTCTAATGTTTTAGAGTACGATGGTTGGTTTCAAAGAGTTGCAAATGGAAGTCTTTAAAGTTGTGGTGTACTCCTTTTGTTGGGTATTATGGTCATATTGAAATGACAAAATTTTTAACTTCAAATCAGTGTCATTTGTGAGCTTATTTTGTTAGATGCACCATCTCTTTTTTGGTTAAATGTGCGAAGCAATCTTAGTAGGAGACTTGTTTGATCTAATTGACGATGTAATCATCAATGGGTGTCTTTTTTTTTTAATTTCCTTTTTTGTTATTTTTGTTTCCTTTAACTCCTTACTAATGTTTTTATTATTAACAAAATTATGCGTAAAAAATGAGTTTTTAAAGGCGTAAGACTTTGGTGATTTTCTAACAATTAAGTACTAGGGCTATTAAAGGAATTAACTTTTGCAATATTGTTGACCTAGTTAAACCCCAATATTCATGGGTCAACGATTGTATTGTAAAACATTTTTACAAGTAGTAGGCGGAATCAATTGCGTCAGCGCTTATGCAATCAACATAAGATCCTCAAGACAAACAAATATTTATATTCATATGATTCTACTTACCACTTGTTTCATATCAATATATATTATTAATTAATCAGGTATAGTTTTTATTGCAGATTACACATTCAAATACATCATATTATAAGATTAATTTAAAATATTAAACGGATCCAAATAGTCACACCTATAAAACTTTTTTTACGACACAACTCATATACCCTTAAACCTAGTATTATATATACATTTTTCCCGCTAAAATATCTAAATATTTTGAACATGTTTTAGAACTAAAATATGTATCTAATAATACATGGTAAAATTAAAGGTGAAGATGATAAAAAGAAAAGTATGTGAGACACATTCGGAATATCTTCAAATTGATTTATTATGCTTATATAGTATTCTTTCCTTTTGAATTATAATTCATAAAATTAAAAAAAAAAAATTGGCTTCGTAGTTTTCGAAAATTTAGTCCAAGGGGCTGTTTGGTTGGGTAGAATCTTTGGGAATTTGAGGGAATTGGATTCCAATTCCAAGGAATTCCAGTGTTTGGTTGGAAGTGGAAATGGAATTACAAGGAATTGAAATCCCTTATATGAGGAAAGTGAAATCCTTCCTTTGAAGGTGGGAATTTAAAATCTGTACATGAGGGAATCCCTGTCGACGGTCGACCGCCCGTTCGTTCCTCTGCTCATCTTCCCTGTCGACTGCTCACTTCGTTCCTCTGCTCATCTTCCCTGTCG
>JAUEJL010138479.1:0-10905 GCA_032274825.1 Drosophyllum lusitanicum | reverse complement strand
TTGGGTCCTATGAACAATTATATTTATGTTTGAGTATTTATGAACATACTACATGTATAATTTTCAAATTTATACATTAAAATCCCAATCCGAGTACTCCCCGAGTACTCCCCGCCTAGGCTGAGTATTCGCTACTCCCCGGTCGGCCGCTCGAGTAGCGCCTAGCGCTTTTTGCAACATTGAAAACATGTCATGTATAAGTAGTCAATTCAGCCTCTCTAAAAAAGGCTTCATTATGAATTTCTTATACAGGATTCACAGGATCCAAATCCTTTGATTCGTGCTTTAGCTGTTCGAACAATGGGATGCATCAGAGTCGATAAAATAACGGAATATCTTTGCGATCCCCTCGAGAGGTGTCTCAAGGTAACATATGTCTCTGATTATGCATTTTTGATTGTTGATATTTGAGAATACCTTAAGATGATATTTAACTTTTCACTCCCTGCTATGGGCATCTTTATGTTCTTTATCATCAGGATGATGATCCTTATGTTCGAAAAACAGCAGCTATATGTGTTGCTAAACTTTATGACATCAATGCTGAGTTAGTTGAGGATAGGGGCTTTCTGGAAGCTCTCAAGGATTTGATATCTGACAATAACCCTATGGTTGTAGCAAATGCTGTTGCAGCTCTTGCAGAAATTCAAGATAACAGTAGTAAATCCATCTTTGAGATCACCAGCAATACACTAACAAAGCTTCTAACAGCTCTAAATGAATGCACCGAGTGAGTGTGATCAAAATGTGCTATAAAATCTGTTGTACTTTTTGTCATATTTTTTCATCTGTTACTAACTTACTATGTTGTATTCTTAAATTTATTATAAACATGACTTCAGGTGGGGTCAAGTTTTCATATTAGATGCTCTTTCCAAGTACAAGTCAGCTGATGCTCGTGAAGCTGAAAATATTGTAGAGAGAGTTACTCCAAGACTACAACATGCAAATTCTGCTGTAGTTCTTTCAGCTGTTAAGGTGGTTTTGCCTGATTTTTTTCCAAAGTAATTGTAAGAGGTGGCAACTGGCAAGATGGGCGGCTTGGGTAACAGGTCAAATGGGTCCGGTTGAAATGGGTCACTTTTCGAAATGGGTTGGTCTGATCCGTATCTTCTTTTGAAATTGTATATATTTGATGCTTTGATGATGATTTCGAGAACAATATTATTACAATAATGATCTACTTCTCTGAGTAAAAAATGATTTAGGAGGTCCTATGCATTAAAAATAGATTTAAGGTGTCCTTCCAAGCCATTTTACCTGTTTGATCCATTTGACATGTTTCTTGTTTAGCTAATTATTTTTCATATATAAAAAAAGACAACCCAAAATGACCAATGCATTAGTAAAGGAGTCGAAATTGCCGCCTCTAGTATTTGTCCTGTATTCATTTCTGACTTTTCTTGTTTTATTTTGTAACATTATTACCTTAAAAGATGATTCTACAACAAATGGAACTTATCACTAGTCCTGATGTGATTCGTAACCTTTGTAAGAAAATGGCTCCTCCTCTTGTAACATTACTTTCTGCCGAACCTGAGATTCAATATGTTGCGTTAAGGAACATCAACCTTATTGTTCAACGACGTCCTACAATCCTTGCACATGAAATTAAGGTACGATGCTGTGCATTTGCTTCTTGTGGTCAGCATTCATAGTAGTTTGCAGAATATCATCTGAACTACACCTACTTTGTAGGTGTTCTTCTGCAAGTACAATGATCCTATTTATGTTAAGATGGAGAAGTTGGAGATCATGATAAAGCTTGCTTCAGATAGAAATATTGACCAGGTGAGGTGAATGAAATGCTTTAAAAGCTAATTATGTCTTTATTATACTATATCTGTTCGAGGTGGTAGAATGGGTGGGTCAGGTAGGCTGGGTAACATGTCAAAACGTGTACTTAGTATGGGCCAGGTTGATCTCAAAAACCTTTTTTCCCCAGAGTTATTAGCTCTTTAATAAATAATTAGTGAGTCAAATACTCAAATATGACTACGATAATTATACTACTTCAATTATAATATAAAGTTTTGGAACAAATGATCTAGGCATTTTATGGATTTAAAAAACACTTCGGAAGACTTTTAACCTGTTTCCCTTTAACCTATATATCTATTTGATCCATTAGAGAAAAAATTGACCCGAATTGAACCATTCATAAGTAAATGGGTCAAATTCGTCACCTCTTATATATGTTTAATGGATATTATCCTGCAGGTATTGTTGGAGTTTAAAGAATATGCTACAGAAGTAGATGTAGATTTTGTGAGAAAGGCTGTTCGTGCAATTGGGCGTTGTGCAATCAAGTTAGAGAGAGCAGCTGAGCGTTGCATTAGTGTTCTTCTAGAGCTGATCAAAATTAAAGTAAATTATGTTGTTCAAGAAGCTATCATAGTCATTAAGGACATTTTTAGAAGATATCCCAACACGTAAGTTTTATTGCTCCATTTGTGAAGCAGCTACTTTTAAGCATGTGATGTTTTTAAAATATAGCCTTGCTACAAAAGGTTTCTTTTAATGAAATTTTAACATCAGATATGAATCCATCATCGCCACACTTTGTGAGAGTTTGGACACTTTGGATGAACCAGAAGCCAAGGTATTATAAATCTCTAGAGTTCTGAAATCTGCAGAAACCTCACCAGTTGATATCTAACTAAGATAAAAAATATATATTAAAAAATAACAGGCATCGATGATTTGGATAATTGGTGAATATGCTGAAAGAATTGATAACGCTGATGAACTTCTTGAAAGCTTTCTGGAGAGTTTTCCTGAGGAACCCTCACAAGTCCAGTTGCAGTTATTGACAGCCACAGTCAAACTTTTCCTTAAAAAGCCAACAGAAGGACCGCAGCAAATGATTCAGGTAACATTTTTGAATATTGTTATGGCATGATACATCTAAATCTACTTAGCTTATCTAGTATTGTTATTATATTATGCTTTCTACAGATTCTCTATGCAATCAGATCACTTGGTACAGTCAATAACATGAAGGAATCATTGCATATGTTCATTATAACAAAAATTATGCTAAACATTTTTACTTGTGTTCACTTTCTAGTTCATGGTATTAAATAAGGTTTTCTAAATGTCAATTATTGGATAGTTAAACTAAACATTATATATGTAATTAGTAAATATGTATATATATATATATAGGTTAGAAAAGGTGTAACCAAAGCCACTGCCGGTGGTAACTACCACCGTCAACCGCCATTGTAACAGCCGGTCACCACCTCTATATATATGTATCGATATGTACATGAATTGTGTGGAAAATAGATGTAATTTCTCAGTAATAAACAAGAACTTTGGTTGATTCAATATTGCAAATTCTTATTTTGATCCAACATCAATCCTCTGTAGGTTGTTTTGAATAATGCCACTGCAGAAACTGACAATCCAGATCTGCGTGATCGCGCTTATATATATTGGCGCCTACTTTCAACTGATCCTGAGGTTCTTATTATTCTTATTCGTATCCATCCCATTAAAAGTTTAGTATTTGTGGGTCCAATTTTAGTGACTTGTGTTGTATGTATGTTTTTATCATATTAGGCTGCTAAAGATGTCGTTTTAGCTGAGAAACCTGTGATCAGTGATGATTCGAATCAATTGGATTCATCCCTCCTTGAAGAGCTTCTTGCAAACATTGCTACTTTGTCCTCTGTGTATCACAAACCCCCTGAAACATTTATAACCCGTGTGAGGACTGTACAAAAAACAGAAGAAGAAGAAGAATTCCCTGATGGTGTTGAAGGAGGGTATCCTGAAACATCATCTACAATGGTTGCTGATAGTGGTGCATCTTCAGTGCCTACTTCAACCACTTATGCTGCAGCTAAGCAGCCGACTTCTTCACCTGCTCCTGTGCCTGATTTACTTGACCTTATGGGTCTTGATGGTGGTGATGGTAATGCTATCGTTTCAGTAGATCAGCCTGCGATGGATGCAGGGTATGTTTCATCTGACTCGTAATGTGATGTTATTATCTTATCTAGTAAAGCTAGCATAAAATAGCAAAATAATTAAGGTGACAGTTTTGACCGTTTACTTGTCAACAGGCTGATTTGGGTTATGTTATATCTTAAATAGTTTTAATCAAACAAATTTAGCTAAAAGGAGGACGTGTCAGTGGTCAAACTGGTTGAAAGTCATTCAAAGAGTACTTTGATGCATACGTCGTCTCAAGTCATTTTAAGTATAGATTTAGGTTATTATTCTAATAATATGCTTTTGTAATCATAGTTAACACATTATTTATATATAGAAAAACTTTTATACAATAAATAATTATGAGTTAACCCAACCCGAACCATTCTAACAAATGAGCACGGTTTCAACATGAACCTGTATTGACCCATTACCTTACATGTCCATTTTTCTACCTCTACAAAATATATATGCTCGAATTCACAAACAGTTTTTCTACCATCACAGGCCGCCACTGCCTGTTTTATTACCAGCGGCAACTGGTCAAGGCCTAGAAATTAGCGCACAGCTGGTAAGAAGGGATGGTCAAATATTCTACAGTTTAATGTTTAACAACAACACAAACATCCCACTGGATGGATTTATGATCCAATTCAACAAAAATACATTTGGTCTAGCTGCTGGCGGACCATTACAGGTAACAACCACCTATCATTAGACCACTATATCTGCTGCCTCTTGTTTGATTTTGAGTAACATATAAATAATATTTTGTATCAGATCCCACAAATTCAACCAGGAACATCAGCAAGAACCCTTCTTCCTATGGTTCTGTTCCAGAATATAGCACCAGGTCCACCTAACCCTCTTCTGCAGGTTGCGGTAAAGAACAATCAACAGCCTGTTTGGTACTTCAATGATAGATTATCATTACTTGTTTTATTCACAGAGGATGGAAGAATGGAACGTTCTACCTTCCTTGAGGTAACACTTATTGTATTTCAGAATATTGAAATTTGACTAATGATAAAAAACAATAATACAATTATCTGAGTTTTTATTGCAGACATGGAAGTCATTACCAGACTCAAACGAGGTATCAAAGGATATTGCAGGGATTGTGATAAACAATGTGGAGGCCACTATAGAGCAGTTGGGTTCTTCCAATATGTTCTTCATTGCCAAGCGTAAAAACGGGAATCAGGACGTTTTATATCTGTCAGCCAAAATCCCAAAAGGAATCCCTTTCTTGATCGAACTTACAGCAATAGTTGGTGTTCCAGGAGTCAAGTGTGCCATCAAATCTCCAAGCCCTGAAATGGCCCCATTATTCTTTGAAGCCCTTGAAACACTCCTCAGCAGGGTGTGATTCATATGCTGTTGCAGGTTTCTGTACAAGTTTTCGGCCTCGGAAACTTACCATATTTTAGTGAATGTTGTTGGTGTGGGACTTGATAAAGTCTTGCTCGAATAACTTGATAGAAGTTTGGCTCGGATCTAGTCATGTCAATCATCACACGAGGTGAACTTATGGTAGGAGTAATGGAGTATCTATTTTACGGAGTGATTTGATTTTCAAACCTGTTTTTGCTTATATTTTATTATTACAAACTACTGTTGTCCTTGTAAAGATTTTGTAAGGCATTATGGTGCATTCTTTTTATCATGAATTGGTTTTTTATAAATTTTGAGTGTATAAATAGTTTTCTTGACGCTCGTCTGTTCTTGATAAATAAAAATATTCTTTTTGGGCTTTATTTGAATAATAATGGTACGTTTACAATAAAAATCAATCACAGTTGGTAACATTGATTTCAATGTATGTACCCTTCTACCGTTTAAATTGCTAGATTAAATGAACATACATGATACATGCCTAAGCAGTGTTTGGTTTGCCATATGGGTTATGTGTTCAATACCACATTCTAAAATTACTTTTTTGGTGTAAACATTCAATTTGGGTATCACTTCAAAATCAAGCCTGTTATGTAATCAAGGACAAGGTAAGGTTTACCCTGGACTGGAACGTGGGTAACGTCCTCCAGACGCGTGGAACCAATTTGGAGCCGAGCCTGAGCCTAGCCCTGCTGAGAACCATGTTCAACAACAAAGGGATGTACGAAGCCCACCCTCTTCTTGGGTTTGAGTGATTACCGATATTTGAGAATTATTCTCATCCATATATACGAAAGGTAAAACAGGTTCATAGAAATAGGCATTCTTAATGTGACAAATTCTAAGAGACTTTAAGACAGAAATTTGAAATTTATAAACCCATGCACAGAACTACACAAGGATTTTACAGGGTTAAAAGATCAAGCGAGGCCAAGTCGCTTGAATAATAAGCTTTCCTATCTCTGGGAAGTTACCCGAGTCTGGAGTAAGAGCTAAATCAGTTAGCATAAATTAGATGATATGTGTACTGGTAGATTATAAAAAAAGAAAGAAAAAAGGAGCCTGCACGATCCTCTCAACTTCGAACCCCGTGTGTTCTTCCAGATTTCTGTCTTTTTGCAGCTTGAATAAACTCCATTATCACTTCCACTTCACTTACTTGCTGTTGCATAAAAAAGCACCCACAAATCAGCTTCATAACCACCATAAATCCTAAACTCTGTGTTTTCCCACAATGTGTATCATCAGTATGACATACCTGTGAAGCAAAATGCTTTTGGATGGCATTAACCAGCTGTCCCTTTGTTGGATTAGAATGAATGTTTCCCTAAAGAGATTCAGTCAGCTCCAAAATGAGGTGGTGACCGACTATTATTAATCTTTTTTTTTGTTTTTTTTGGGGGTGGGGGGGTGGGAAGAGGGTGTTAAGGGCGGGGGTTATATTTGACTTACAAGGTTAAAGGTGCTATAATATCTCCACAACGTGTTTGCTCCAAGCTTTGCAAAATTGACTTTCTGGTCAAACAATCGAAAGAACCAGTATGTTTTAAGAAAAACTCTTGCATGATCCAATACAACTGGTTTTTCACCAGACAGACAGAAGCCCTGATAAAGTTGTATGCTTTCCAAATTTCGACTCTTTGTTCATGTAAAGCATCGATGCATTTTGACAATTTTCATCAAAGTCAAACATACTACCTTTTATCTAAGCATTCCTATAGATTCTCATGCAATTTTAACTAGGAGCATTTATTATCTCCATGGTATATAATATTAGAAACTGTGTTCTGCTTATTGATCTTATAAAAATTCAAATAGTTGACTGCATGAGGAAGTTGAACAAATATATGTTTGACCTAACAAGTCAACAGTACATCTTTATAATGTTACATGTTAAAAAAAGTGTGTTTTCATTATTCAAGAAAGCCATAGAAGGGATCTGTTCTTGTCTACTTACTGAATAACACGAATAGATATTGGATTGAGTTTCTCTGTAACCACAACGATGGATAGGTTTGACTGATGGTCTAGTGTACCGAACCCTGGGCTTGCTCGGTTTGCTGAACTCCATAGCAGCAGAAGCTGCCACCAAAAAAAGTAAGGATAATTAAAAGCGACAATGTGTTAAGAAGAACTTGAAGGAACATAATCAGTGTTCATTTGCAAAGACTTTTTGAGGTTTATTAATAGACTTACAGAAGAAATGGTCTTTCTCACCAACATCAGAGCCACAACTAGAATTGTCAAATTCGAAATCACCATCTTCTTCGTGACCTGTCGGGGGTTCAAGAACACTCAAAGCATTCCTTTGCAGCTTCACTTCCACTCCATTCTTCAAAACCTAAAAAAACAACCAAAGCGCCGTTGGAAAATAACTTTGCATATGATTTACGGATATTACTGACAAAAAAGATTTACAATACCTAAAGTAGTACCCCCCGAGTTATAGAACCCCATGTGTGTATGGTCATGGGGTCTGTCTGTACTTTTAAAATCACATATTTCCATGTCAGCGCCTAACAAGGCAACATGGTATGAAAAGATGTGTCTTAGAGTATGGATCCCAAAATGTTAACTATGAAAATATTACCAAAAATGAAAACTAAATGAATGTAGCAATAAACACTATGTTATATGATCATATCAATTACACAAAATGAAACCAAATGGAGTTTAAAGAGAATACCAGCCAATGCCAACCACCAAGACCAACAGCCTTCTTCACAACGCCTTGAAGACCAACCAAAACGGATTTTGTTCGGTTATTTCCAGTCACAATAACTTTCGTATGCCTTGGAAGAACAGAAAGCTCTTCGTCACCACTTTCCTCACGGAAATGTGAAAAGATGCTAGAAGAACATAGCTCCTGTCCCAGCATACTAATTAAATCTTTATCACAAATCTTCAACAAAGTCCAATACCGATATCTTCTTTATCTTCAGATAATGAACAAAAAGTTCTCCGAATTTATCCACCACATTAATCAAGAATCTGATATTTTCCCTAAAATTGAAAAGAACACAAGCAAACTTGTATACCTTCAAATTCATGAACAAATTTTCAAAAATATAACCATAACATTGGTAAAGATACCGAACACAACCTCCATCTTTATGAAGCTTGAATTTCATGCTTTGGGTCGACATTGAACATCTTCACCTAACTTGAGATGTCATTGATTTTTCAAACCTTCACAGTTGACACTTTAAAAAAACAATCATTGCTGAAAAAATGTAGAAGGAACATTCAACTTCTTAAAAACAGACATTGAACAGAAAGTGTCACTTACTTTGTTCTTTTTTCCAATTTTAATATTTCCAAAATCTATTTAATCTAATTTAACAATTTCATAAGAAAGATAGCCAATTTAGAATGTATAGTTAATTATATAATCTTTTAATTAGTCAATCTCTCTATTTTAAACAATCCACATCCTGACAAAAGATTAAAGAGCGAGGGTTTCTCAATAAAGAATTTCGACCATTTTGAGATAAAGCCAGTTTGAAATTGCCTGCGTGTGTGTGTGTGTGAGAGAGAGAGAGAGAGAGATGTTCTCGTCTTTATGCTTCAAATTTAATCTTTAGAGATCTGACAGGATACATTTTAAGAGAATTTTGAATGCAAGTACGCAACCCACAAGGCCACAATGTTCATTAAATCTTCATAACATTCACAGACTCTGTTTGGTAGCAATAAATGAACCAAATATAATAAATGAATTCTCTTTCGTTACAAACCAATAGTTATATTATTATTATTATTATTTTTAATTTAAAAAAAAAAGAAACAAGTACGTCGATTTTTGTGACTCTTGTAGTTAAAAATATCACTGGAAATTGTCCATAATCACTCACTTCGCTTGGCATTCTTTGTGTTAAGAAGTTGATGGTTAATTCGCTGCAACTGAAGAGTAATTGGATAGCATTCTGAGCCATAATTCTGTCAATCTGATCTTAGAAAATTGAGCTTCAAACCCTTTATGGGTAAATGTATTCTTAAATAAAAACTGAACTTGATCGCCAGTCTAATCAAATCAATTAAGAGAATACTGAACAAACAAAACCCACGAACATTGATGCAAAATTACAGCTTCAGATGATTTGCATCACTGAAAACAGGTACATGCACCAATGCAAAAAAAAAAAAAAAGGAAAAATTGAACCATGGAAATAGTATAAAAGACTTTGAAATACTACATTAACCCATGAATCAATTAAATTTCCGAAATGATTCAGCAGATTGATAGAAGTATTAAACCAAGCTTAAACTAAAATAAACGCATTGAAATTAAATCATTGATGATCGAACAGTCTTTACCTGTAACAATACCCAATTTTAGCAAAAGTCTCACCAGGAATGAAGGAAGGAAGCAATGGAGAGCATAAAAACAGAGTCACTAGGGTTTGGGGGGGTGAGTAATTCAAATTTGCGATCAGATTTTTTTTTTGGGGGGGGGGGGGGGATATTGACTTTCTGGTGGGTTTTAAAGGAAGCGGTGTTTGATGATCTTTGAAGCTTTGAAGGGGTTTTAGTTTATGATGATTGAGAAAAGGAATTCATGAATCAATCAAGAGTATACGTTGCTGGAAAAAGCAGAGCATGCGAATTTAGAGAGAGAGAAAGGGAGGAGAGAGAGAGAGTACACACATACACACACATACAGTAAATACTTACCAACTGCCATTGGAACAACCTGCAAATGAATAAGACAGACAGTGTGTACGGTACATTATTTTGTTTTGTTTTTACCGGTTTTACCTGCTGTTTCCGGTTGCTGCTTGAGCTGTTTGTAACACCGTCGGCTCGGCTCGGCTCGTGTGTTGGGGTGTGCTTTAGTAGTTAAAGTACACATTATATTCTTTTTCCTTTTCACTTTTAACTGATTTAAAGTTATTTGAATATTTATTCTGTAAAGTGTAAATGATTAAAAATTTGAGAAAATCAATAAAAAATAAAGGTCGACGTATTTTTGTCCTAGTTTGACTAGAGTTCAAAACCAAAGAGATTTGAGTATGTTTTGACAAAAAAATGATAAAAATAAAATGTTTGAGATTAAAATCACCCAATCAAATGGACCGAAAATGTAGTTTATTTCTAATATATATATAGAATTACGTAATTAGGGCATGTTTGGTTCGTGAGATTTTAAAAGATTTCGTAGGATTTGTATTTCAAATCCTTTAAAATCTCATGTTTGGTTGAAAATAAGAAGTAAATAATTAGGATTTCAAAATCCTAGGGACAAGGGTGACATTTCTAAATTCCTCATATGTGAGATTTCAAAATCAGGACCTATCTAACCAACAATTCACAGTTTTCCTTCATCACATCAACCGACTCTTCATTCTCGCTGTCGCTACCGTAATCGATCACTGCCATAACCGTCACCGGCATCACCATTGGCGGCCACCGCCACCACCGTAACCGTTGCCCTTCACCGTCTCCGCATTCTTGTCATCTCCCTTTGTCCATCGTCTCCGTCACTACCCTAATCGGCCACCGCCGTAACCTTCCCCATCTCCACTGTCGCCCTTTCTCGTTTTCGCCGTCACCCTTCCCCATCTTCGG
>JAUEJL010138468.1:0-10905 GCA_032274825.1 Drosophyllum lusitanicum | reverse complement strand
ACTTATTTACGAACAATAACAGGCTAAAATAAAACAGATATCGCTTAAAATATATATCTAAATTTGACGATATCAATATTTCTTGCATATGAGCCTTATAGATGTAATGGGGGTTATTTGATCATGCAATAGTTGGTCAGCATGAGTGCGGGAAGGGACCGGTAAAGAGTCATGTTGTTTATCCCTAACTGATATAGCTAACCTAGGCTAGGATCGAAGGTATGTATTATGGGTGATGATGTTAACCGATCATTGGTTGGCGTGGAGAGCAAATCTCTAAGTGAGAGGATGAGAGAAAGTGAGTGAGAATGTGAGAAGATCCTTTTTTTAGTGGTGGTGGTCCCATATTTATAGAGAAGTCTAGGGCAAGGCCAAACCTGTAAGCCAGGCTGTAACATCCCGTTTTTAGTTATAAAACTTTTAATAAAATATAATTGTGCAACCAAAAACTTTAATTTAAAACAATTGTGGAAGTGTAAAATTTAATTTCAAGCAAACATCTTGAAATTTAAATCCAATCTCAATATCTAAAAGTCTTTAAGAAAATATTGGGGGACAACTGACTCATAATATAATTAAAGAGGTTGCACAGTCTTCAAGCAGATACATCGGATCATCATCTAAGCCTCATAAGTAGGAAATACCTAAAAAGGATAAATCAAAATGAGTTATAAAGCTTAGTGAGCACTTAAGTACTGTTAAAACAATCTTCGAAATTAACATTCGTATACCGTGTAACCGGATACACCTGATCCACAATATGAGCCTGTCTTTTAGTGTGCACTCATTCAACAGTGTGAACTCACATATAACACATATAACCCAGGTGCTGCTCTAAACATGAACTGTATAGTAATATTTCCACACATACATATAGACACATACAACTTATAACCTTGCCAAACCGGTCTCTCCTCCTCATGATAGTTATGTAATTCCAATGTATGATAAGACCTGAAACCTCAACACACATATGAATTGTATAGAAACATTTCCACACATACATACAGACAAATACAACTTATCATCAGAAGTGTCACTTTTGCCAAACCAGTCTCTACTTCTTATGATAATCATGTAATCCCAATGTATAATAGGATCTAAGACTTTATAGCTTGTGGCAGTTAGTACAAGTACTAAGCCTAAACTTGTGACCACCTCTGGTACAAGTGCCAGGGCTACTATCAGGAGGCACGGGACCAAGCATAACCATGGTATAGCTAAATTAATACAACTTTCCACAAATAATCATATTGTAAACTAGCTGATACCGGTAACGAACCCCACCATGAAGATCGTATTTATTTTTCTTACAACTTTAATATTTCCTTCTATTTCATTACACATTTACCACATCATAATTCTTTGATTATGTGGGTTTGTAGTACTTTACTTTCACAGCCCGTTCTTGAAATAAACGTATGTATACTCATATGCTCATGGATACTAAAAATACTTGGTATTAGTATGTATATTCGATTTCTTTCATTATTGAGTATATCTTTAATAAGATCTGCTTATAGCATATTATCTCCAGCTTTTGTATTGAATGCTAATAATCATATTATACTTATCGTACTGCTATTTATGAGTATTTTGTCATGTTGACTAGATAGTTGTTTAGAATGTAAGTATCTCATAACATATCGAATATTTAATAATTATTTGTATTTGTATACTTTTGTACCTTCAGACCATTAGTCATATATATGCAGTCTTCTTAAATTTTCTTCTCATTCATTTTCACATACTATCTATTGTATAACATAATCACTTATACCAACACATGCATTGAAGATATTTAATCAATTTGCATGATCTTGAATGATGCCATTTCTAATGTTAATCTTTGTGACATTGCAATACCAACAAAGCTAAAGCTAAAGTTAACCCAAACTCATTTCAGTCGGGTTATTTAGATACAAATTTTTTAGCAGGCTTACTTAGTTTAACACTGTGTTCTCAAGTTATTTTTTGGAAGGGGGAGGGGGGAGGGGAAGAAAAAGAACAATAAAGTTGATATGTTCTTAAGATTTTTTTTAAGGAGAATGGAAGAAAAGAGAGGGGAAGAAGGGACTATTATGTTTAAATGTGTCTTTTTAAATATGAAATGATTAGGAGGGAAAAGAAATTCTCTTTTATATCATTTCAACTCAAAAACTCAAACTAATCATTGTCATTTTTTTTTCTTTTCCTTCACCTTCTGTATTAAAAAAACTCAAGAACAAAGTATAAATAATTTTACTCTACGAGGCTCGAGCTTATAATAATTTATTATATAAGCTTAAACCTAGACTGGTGTTGTTTGTTTTCGAAGACATAAATGTCTTATGTCTTATTTCATGTCTTCAGAAGAAGATGTGGCTTAGAAGGTCATAAGTCTGAGAAGGTCTGTAAAAAAAGATGTAGTTTTTAGCTTCTCAAAATAAGCAAAAATAAGACGAAATAAATTCTAATGTCTGCGAAAAAACAAAAAAGCTTATTATAAACATCTACGAACACGCTGACGTTTGTTTGAAAAATAAATAAGCTTATCAGAAACATCTACATACCCACAAACATTTTTTTAAAATAAGAGCTTAAACATAAGAGCTTATTTTAAAAAACAGTCAAAGTCTCGTTGAAGTTCGACTTCATTTCGAGGTTGTAAAGATTCGAAACATATAGATGGAATCCGTCCTCACTTGACGTTAAACAGTCTTCAGGGGTAAACCTGTAATTCGTTAATTGCCACCTGTCAACAGAAAGAACACGAGGGAAAGTGACATATACAAGAAAGAGAGCGCACCATGTTTTGAAGCTTCAAAAACCCACACAGCGAAACCCTAGAAATTGGAATCAGTTCATGAATTTGATTCAAAATCGAAAGAAATTATGGGCGATTTCAACCTCGCGCTTGTGATTGTTGCGATCGTCGTCTGTGTATTGGTGTTTCTTGTCAACGTATACCTACTCGTGAATTACCAGCATCCTGATGATAAAAATCAGGCGTATTTTCCGAAATTCGTCGTAGTTTTGGGTCTCTCCGTCGCCACTATCTCTATTCTCATGCTTCCAGCCGACGTTGCCAACCGGCAGGCATGCCGGCACGCCATATATAACGGGGCTTGTAATCTTACATTACCGATGAAAGATCTGTGGCTGGCTATTTACATTATCGATGCCATCCTTGTTTTCTTCGTCATTCCTTTCGCAATGTTCTATTATGAAGGAGACCAAGACAAGTAAGTAACATTTGGTCGAACTTGGTGATATCCGAACATGAAATTAAATTCATGATTTTGCTGATTACTTCAGAAAGAATATTAAAGATAGTAAAACGTCGAAGTTTATGGCAGAATGTAATTCTACATTTTGAAATTCTTTGGTTGTACCAGAAGTCAAAAATATACATTGATGAGTGTGAAAAGTTTTCATGAGAAATTTAATTCTAAATTGAACTCAACGAGGAAAGCCACAAACAGTAGAAAAAACTAGAAGGTGTTAAATTTGTGACAAAACGAGAAGCAACCTTGATGTGGAACTTAGTGTTTAAATCTGTAAATTCGAATTGATTCTCGATGGTGTGGTTTAGGATCTTGAAGGAATTTGTCCAAGATGTTGAACTTTACTCGAGAATACTATGATTTAAAGAAAGATGGATGTCACTTGATAAAAAACTTATATTGGTTTGAATCTCAAAAGTACTCATTTTGATTACAAAAATCAAATGTATGTTCTCTTTAGAGTGAAGCATTATGTCAATTGTTGATGTGTATGTATATAATTTTAATGACTTTGTGTATGTAGAACTGTTGGAAAGAGGATGAAAAGTGCGTTGATGTGGGTGATCACTACAGCTCTTATTTGTGGCTTACTGCTGGGTATTTTATATGGTTAGTACTCCCTTTCCTTTTGAACCACTTTCTCCCTTGTCAGAAAATTGTAGTTCTTCTGTCTTAAGGGGTGTTTGGTTAAGCTTATATAAGAGGCTTACTATCTTATAAGCGTTTTGTAACAGATGAAAAGCCCTTGTTGAGTTTGGATAGGGTTTACTTGAATTGGCATAAGAAAACTCATCGCATATCTAAATTATCATTATACGAATGTTGCGGTATTCTTAATTAGGAGTATATAGAATTAAAGTTTGTTACTTGTATACAAATCTAAACAAATATATTTTGGAATTTAACAATAAAATTAATATCTTAGCAGTTGTTACTTGTTAAGTTATATTTCGCCTTTGATGTCTCGAGTTTTGTTTTGGTCACCGAAACTTCATAATTTCACGTATATTCACTTTATATTCTACCCCCTTTCTTTTCTTTGGTGCGGTAATTTCATATATTCACCATGAAACTTGTGTGTGATCCCTGAGCTTGTTAATTGACTAAATGTTGTTACTTTATTTCATTAAATTTACTCTTGTTAATTAATTTTTTCTTATGCTCTACCTGTCATGAACTAGGTCTTGTTGGAAAGGTTGATTTCACTGTTAGACACCTTTCTTCTTCAACTGCTGCTTTCCCAAATAACTTTGCTTTCTCCAGCAGTGAACCGTGTATTGGAAGTGGGGCACTCCAGGTAATTAATTGCCAATTATGTTCCTTTTATATTTGTTTGAGTATTTGATTGGCACATTTTTCTGTAATTCTTATGTTTCCTTCTTTTTCTTTTGTGTGAAAATTTAGTGTTCTGCATATACTGCCAGCCCTTCGTCTGAAACAACATGGACCATGCGCTCAACATTTCCAGAATATGTTGTTGCTCTTGCTACAATTGCAGGATCTGTGCTTTTTGCAGTAAGTTTATTCCTTAGTGATTTTTTGCCTAACATATGTGATTAAGTATTCATATTACTTCTTAACAGATGTAAAGTTGTATAAAGCCATCTCAAAAAGTGTCCAGTTTTTAAAACATACAAATTACAAAGTATTGCATGATAGGACTAAAACTGCATTATTGAGTTTGGAGAGAAGAGACTAGAAATAAAAATGAAGGAGAGAAAATAAATGAGAGTATTTTTCTTTTGTGTAATCTCAAGTTGGAAAAGAAAGTGTCGTCATGTCATGCTCAAAATTTTATTATTATTATTACATTTCTTTTGCGTTCGTGAGTTGGATGAGAATGGAAATAAAGCTGACAGTAACAAAATTCTTAAACCGTCAAATTTGTTGGTTTGAATCGGGTGTAATCTGGTAATTAAAAAGATATCAGCAATCACTTTTTTGTCCGAATCTTGCCACATTTGGAAGGAAAATTTCAAAGAGAACATTAACCAAAATTTTCTTCCCGTTCCTCAAATAAAACCTAATAATTCAAGTTTATTGGTTTCTCTCTCTTTCCTTCTGAATTCTTACTTTCTTTCCAAAAACTAACTTTAGAAAACACCTTAAATTTGCATTGAAACATCCATCTTTCTCTACTATTATTGGTCTATTCCTCTAAATAGATTTAAAATTATGAAAAATTATGCCAATCTTTAACTTTTTGTCATATTTAGATATTTGGCGGTGTTGGTATAGCTTGCCTCCCTTTGGGACTTATATTTTCATTCATCAAGCGACCAAAGGCAGTTATCACTAGATCACAGTATATTAAGGTAGTCCCCGCATATTGATATATAACATTTTCTTGTTTATATCAGATTATCAGTTACCAATTAGTTTTAGTTTCTTTTTCTTTTAATTTTTATGGTCTGCTAATCTGCTTGTCCAGGAAGCAACTGAACTGGGTAAAAAAGCAAGAGAATTGAAAATGGCAGCTGATGCACTGTACCAGGAACAAAAGAACGGTTCAAAGGGAAGAAAGTGGCGAAAAAATAAGAAGGCAGTCGAAAAAGTACGTTTTTATTTTTTCTTTTCTTCAAGTCATATCTCATAAGGATTTATTTCATTTGTTGCTTATTAATGTCATTTCCTTTTTTAATATATATCATTCAGGAGTTGCTTCTTTTAGAGGATGATGTGAACTCTTTAGAAGAGATGTATCCTCAAGGTGAAAAGGTGATATAATTAAAGTGCACATTCAAAGAAATATTTTTCTAGTTCCAAACCAATTCATGGACTTATTTTTCTCAGGCAGAGGCTACCTGGGCTATGACAATTCTTGGCTATTTAGCAAAGCTTATACTTGGAGTATTTGGGTAATTTCTTCTAATACATTGGTTTGGAAATCATAATTCCTTAGCAAATCCTGGGTTTCATTATTCCTTTCAAGTCATTAATAATTGGTGATTTCATTGATTGACTAGTTAAAATAAGTGAATAAAAGCTTAGTAAAGTTTATAGATAATTCTATCCTTGTTTATTTGTTTGTGTTGTTTGTTATAGTTCCATCATATTGATTGCCACCATCTTTCGAAAGATGAAACTACCTCACAGTTTTTGTGGTTGTTACCATGTGCACACGCGCACACACATATATATTGATGATTTTTATTTTTTTTACTTTATATTTTAGATGGAAGTTCACTTTCTTCATGCAGATCTTGGTTCCTTGTTAATTTTTCAAAAATTAATTACTATTAATTTCTTCTGATGTTTTCTTGCTGTTAGGTTGATCGTTTCAATTGCGTGGGTTGCACACATAGTGATATATCTGTTGATTGATCCTCCTCTTTCCCCATTTCTCAATGAGGTTTTTATAAAGTTGGATGATGCCTGGGGTTATCTCTTACTCTCTTCATGCCTATTCATTTTTTTAATTGATAATAATAATATCATATAGTATTTAGATTGTATTTGAGACACCAATTATTTAAACTGGATTGAAGACTTTCAACAGTGTTCCGGGTCAACCCACCTAATTTATTGACGTTATGCTATTTCAGGTTTACTTGGAACTGTAGCATTTGCATTTTTCTGCTTCTATCTTTTGCTTGCAGTGATTGCTGGTGAAATGATGCTTGGCTTGAGACTAGTGTTTATTACCATACATCCAATGAAGTAATGACCTTTTTAAGTGCTTTTATAAGTTTCAAGAAGTTGGAAAATTCGGGGACTTTTTCGTAAGGTTGAAACGGGTGGGTTGGATGACCTGAAACAATTTGTCCAATTTTACATCAATAATTGGTTTTTAATTATGATTATAAACTATATTATTGCAAAAATAATATAATCAAATGCTGCAGGAGATTGAAATACACTTTGGGTGACAACTAGCTCGTTTAACACGCATGGCCCATGTTCCATATTATTTAATTATACTCATTTGACCCGTTAGAAATAAAAACATAAACCAAATTGACCCATTCTCTCTCTCTCTCTAATATGCCTACAAATGATTGAATGAATTTATAGGTGGGGAGCTACTCTCATGAATTCGTTCCTTTTCAACGTTGGTCTCATTCTTCTTTCCTCCATCAGGTGGGCTGATTTCTTGCCATGTAGTTATTAAATTAATCATACTATGTGGTAATATTGGTTTAAAAAGTGTGAGAATTTACTTACCTCAAAACTTTTAATCCCAAGTTTTTCTTAAATTTCTAGAACAGTTAAAATAAAGTATTTAATATATCCTATGCATATTAATCTCTTGTTGATTTTGACGTTTAAGAAATTTGACACTTAAAAGTCAAATGTGTTCCGGGATACTTGATGTTTTTTCTTTTTCTTTTCTTTCGTTAATCATTCGGTACAGAAAAAGAAAAGTTCATGATCGGTTTTGCGTTGGTGGTTTTAGTGTGATTCAGTTTTGTTCTACGGCATTTGCGTACTACGCTCAAGCTACAGCTGCCCAAGAAATATTTGGTCACACATTGCAATCTCTTCGTGGAATCAAATATTTATACAAGTTAGTCATAATTATTTCTTAACTTTTCCTTCAGTTTTACTTTTACCAATATATTCATATTTATTTTCTTTTATTTGGTATAGGCTCTTGTTCATTATGATTTATGACTATCCCACAAACAGGTATAATATATTTCAGATTGCATTTATCGCTCTGGCCGGCTTGACATTTGTGTATTATACTGCTTTTGTAAGTTTTCTCCTACTTGTTTTGTCATTTTAGGCCATCATATTAGTTTTTTTTGTTTTTGTTTTTGACACATTCATAAAAGGGGGTGGTTGGATTTGCATTTTGATCTAATTAGCTGATCATTGTGATCTGTAGTTCCAATAATCAGCTTGCAATGTTTGAAAGAGAGGTTTTGCTCTTGATTAGTTTAAGAATCTAATAATCAGTTTTGGATAACTAACAAAACTGATTATCAAAATATAAAGTTATTTTATTTACTTAACCAACTTGAGACTCTTTCACTCTCATCTCACAGGATTTGTCCCCAATTTTTACAAGAATGTCATTTTATGTCATAATCAGAATTTTTTAGACTTCCAATGCTAATTATCTCATCATTACAACTTCAACAACAAAATCACCTCCACACATGACACACTATCTCATAGAGTCTGCTTTATTAAAAAATGAGTATCTGATTCCAATTATTCAGAATCACATAATCACTTTAAAGGCTCACTTGCAAACAGCCCCCAAAAGAATTAATTAGTTAATTTAAAAGAATGAAAAGTTAAGTATTCTGGCAATTAGTCCTTTAAATTATATGTAGAGTAAATGGAACTGGTTTAAAATTCCTGACTTGTGAAGAATGAAATTAAGTAGATTTTTACAACATCCTGAGTTTGGTTGGCTTTGTTGAATTAGGGATGGAGAAGAAAAAAGCCAAGCGGTAGGTTTCAACTGTCGTCTTAGATGATATACAAAAGAATACAACATACAAGCTTCGAGTATAATATATGTTCTCGAAAAGCAGCAGATAACCATCGAGATACCATCAGGAGTTACGGATGTTGGTTAGCTCCTTTTCGTTATTGTATTGACATCGTTCATACACAATTTTCATGGTTTGTACATGGTGTGGTAAAAGAGTAATATCTAACTTGATGCGAGTAATGTACAGTAAACTGCGCCTTTTTTGTATGCCATGATTTAGACTGTTTATCGTAGTCTGATCACGACATATTCAATTATCTGTTTAAACCATTTTCATGGTAAAGCTGAAACTTAAACATATAGATGAAACTTAAATAATTATAATAATAATGATAATTGGAAAATAATAATATTTTGATATACAGTAAAAGTCAAATTATTACCTACTGTTGAACAATTTTTTCGGATATATGTGATAGCTTATTTTTAAAAGTTTAATATAGTGGTGCTATCAAAATCAATGATGTTGTAGCTTGATCTGCTTGAATGTTAAGCAAATTCAACAGGCAAAGCTTCCCAATGCAAACTCGGTTTCCAGTCGGCTTCTGCAACGACCTTCAGTATCTCTTTTGCCACTATTTTGCTCCCAATAGTTGATAAATGCATCCCATCTCTGTTATTGGGAACACATTTAGTCAATTATTAACTATTCATTGGGTCAAATGGCAGGTTTGGTAATATGTCAAAACGGGTCAGGTCAAAGCACTCGGTTCTTTGATACATCTTGGGTAAGTAAGGTTATACTTTCATAACAGAACAAATAATGATCTTCATCCTTTTTATTATTATTATTATTATTATTATTATTATTATTATTATTATTATCATGCCCGTTAGCGTTGAAAGATAAAGATAACCTGTGAAGTGAGTATATGAATGTATACTCACGTAAAGCATGTCGTCATCCAGTTATCATGCTGTTTAAACGCGTTACAAAGATTAATAGCCTTAATCCCCATCTCTTGGCATAATTCTGCACAAGCATCTGCATATTTTTGGCACAATTCATTTTTGCGACCATCAATCCTGAAATAACAGTTTATTAAGTGTCAAATGAGAGTTAAGTATCAGAAGCAAATTAAAAAAAAATAAAAGAAAATTAGGTCAGTAATAATCATATAACCCAAATTGTAGCAGCTGGGCCTCATTCACTGGTGGAGCAGTAAGAAATATTATGCGCGTCTTCTCTGAAAGGCTCTGGTAACAACAAATGGGTTGTAATAGAAACGGGTCAAATGGGTCAAACCGATCGTTTAATTTAAAATATTAATTATTATTATAATAGTATACCTTTCTAATCATATTTGTTACAATAGTTATTTATTAAAAAATAATTAGAAATATCTGTACCAAAAGTGTTTCGGGTGAACTAATCTTGATATCTAACTTATTTTGACCCGTTACACACCCCGTCTATATACCACCTCTACTTGAATTTACATCCATTTCCGGAAACAGAAATTCTAACTATACGTTCTAAATGACGAACATAAAAAAACCCTTCTAAATGCATTACTTCTGTGCTTACCTTTTGTTCTTTAGTTTAAGTTTCGTAATCGCGTTGGATCGATACTCAATTCACAATTTATTTCTTGAGCATGTTAAGATACTTGTCACAGATTTATTATTGACATCAAACATTATTATGACAAAACTTACCTTTAAATGGATAGCTATTTTTCTCATGTTTTCAACATATTCCGAAAGAGGTACATGTGCACTTAGGCCATCCGGACGAGGCTTCACCGAGTCGTTACCTCCGAAATAAACTATCACCAAAGATGGTTGTACCGCATCATCCTAAAAATAGAAAGAAAAAACGGACAAGTATATTTAGTTGGAATTAGAAGCGGCTAAAGTGGGTCAAAACATGACGGGAGGGGTTGGGTTGACTTGAAACATTTTTTATCCAAAAATGCAACTAATATTATCTCTAATTCTCTGGTTCTTTAGATATGATTAACTAATATAATTTCTAATAATCATGTTTTATAAATAAAATAAAGAGTTAATTGTCATTTTGGTCCTTTAATTATCTCATTTCTTCTGATTTGGTTCTTTAACTTTAAAAGTGACAAAAATGTGCCTTAAACATCCACTTTTCGGTTTGAATGGTCCTTTCGTTAGTTGACCGTTAGTCAACTCTGTTAAGTCAAGGTAAAATGATAATTTTACCATTATAGTTATTAT
>JAUEJL010138467.1:0-23112 GCA_032274825.1 Drosophyllum lusitanicum | reverse complement strand
ATTGATCAACCACTTCACCAACGGTTTTATCACGCTACAAAGGTTGTAGTTCTAAACACCCTATGGTTGTTTTGTTTTCATAAGGTTTGCATATGGATCATTGGTGGGGAGTTTTAAAAAGTTTAAAATTGTTGTTCATACTTCCGTTGCTAAAATATATTTTTTTTAAAAACCGAACAAACCCCAACAGTTTTTGGAATGAAAGAGAAGGATGAATGAAGAAGTCGAACATTGGATGCAAGTCTATTCTGATGTGGCAATAGCAAAGTGTCAACTGGTATTGCATTTGCCTGTAACTTTGATGGCATTAATAGCATTCTCGTGATTGCTTTTACCTTTTCAATTTTGAGATTACTGTATTGAATAATATCACTATTTTGAATTCTTTCACTTCCAATCATCAAGACCACAAGCACATCCAAAAATTGGCGGTCTAATCTGGGGATGGCAAAAAAAAACCGTATCTAATGGGGAACCCGTTCTCCAACCCCGATTTGACCAGGAATCCCCAAGTTAACCGGGGATGGGGATGGGGATTCCTGAACTTAGAAACGGGGATAGGGATACCCCTCGGTTCCCTAAACCCGTACCAGACCCTGAACCCGCATTTTTTATATATATAATATTGTAAAGTCAAATTTCTCATATTTAGCGTTTGTATCCAATTTAACTTTCTTACATTAATCTATAACTATATATAAAAGACTTATCTTTTTTCTATTTATACCTATTAAATTAATCTCTATCAACCAATCGAAACATCTAATTTCATAATTCTCTAATTTTACAAAACAATTTTAGAAAGATGCTATCATATTCTATTAAAGTGAATTCAACTTTAAATCAATTGGGAGGGGGCTGAATGAAAATTGTGAGGAAGTTTTATAAAACATGTGAGGGGTTTTTAAGAAAATTGCTTTTGAGGCATGATTATAGAGGTTATTATAGGTGATATTATTGGGAATATATATGAAAGCAAAAGATTGGTGGATTGTTGATTTATGCAAGTTCCTTTGAAACGTAAGTAAAGAAACGCGTGAATTAACCAAATGATTGGCTTTTGCACTATCCAATGACCCTAGACATGTTTCTTGGACTCAAAATATAAGAGTTCAAGTGATGCAAATCAGATTCGGGTTTAAACAGTGAAAATGCCAAAATATTTGCAAGTTTGACTTTTGTCTTCTTTTCGAGTTAGGACCTCAAATTTTGCAGATAAATCCCTCATAATAAGGGGAACAAGATGTCTTCAGAAATATTTAGTCAAAAACGTCGTTTTGGACTCGATTCGTTAGAGTCAAAGTGGTGGATTTTTGATCCGTTTGATCATTAAAGAGCTTTATGCTTGGTTTCACCTTTTGGACAGATTTCTTGGGAGGATACTTGCATTCTAGTATATTTTTAGTGAGATAAGTAAGTGGTAAATATTTGATAGAAGTAAATTAGGTTGGTGGAATGTCGGTGAACTTGGGCCTAGTGTATGTGTTGGGCCCAAGGTCCATCACTAGCACATTTAGGGTACCATGTGGGATTAATTAGGTACTGAATAATCTTACCTACTGTATCTTGTACTTAAAACGATGTATTTTAATTGTAAGTTGTTATCGGAGAATTGTCGTGACTCGCAGGTTTACTGTTTTTACTGTGTTGTGCTTTTGTGCTGAAATTCAGGTGAGTTTCACTAACTCTTATCTTATGATGTATTTGTGTATATGTGATGTACGTATATTCGTGTAAGAGTTATTTGATGTGATATATGTTTATTTGTATGATTGATAACCGAGGGATTTATTTGATGCATGTGGTATCAAGGTCGAGTGGACCAACCTGATGAATGTCTTTAGACATCGTGGCTAAGGGGGCCTTATGTGCAGATACGTGATACTGTGTGATAATCGTAAGGTATGGGTGATGTGTTGCTCACTAAGCTTATATCTTACTCGTTGTTTAATTATTTTCAGGACATCGAGCATGGCACCAACGTGACAGTGAATCGAAGATTTCTGATTTAATATTTATTTAAACATTTATCTTAAAGCTTCCGCTACAGAAACTTAATACTTATTTATTTGGGATGAATGTGATTACAATATTATTTATTTATTTATTTATTCGAGTGAATATTTATGACGAAATATAATACAATTTTATTTGGGGCGTTACATTGGTTAACTATGACAATCTCATTGCAGTCTATCTCTCCCCCAATCATGTTCAACACCAATATACCAAACACATCGTGATAGATCTCCAATTTGTACGTGATAAAGTATCTATAGGTGAGGTGGGCGTTTGCTGTCCTTTCATCTTTGCAATACGCCGACATCTTCACGAATGGTCTTCCCTCCATATTAAGTCTTGAATTTTGATCTAGCTTGAACGTTCAAAGCCGTATTTTTGATCAATCTGCGGGAGGTGTATTACGTTTGTATTTGTATTTAGTTACACATACCCATTGTATTAGCCTTGTTGTATTCAGCCTTTTATCCCATATTATACCCAGGGCCGGCCCTGGGCCCAAAAATTTTAAGGGCCTACGGACTACGGTGAATATTCAAGTCTTTTATATGATCCATTTAGAAAAAAAGGAAGAAGCCCAGTGGAATGGTGAGAAGGGCCCAAAATCAAGTCACTAGAGGGCTTCAAAGGGCATTATTCACGCTTTGAAAACTGAAAAGTATCATCAGAATCGGGAAGTGAACAGACTTTCAAATCTTAAATTCCTATCGAAGAAAGGAAGAGGGAAACGAAGAGTCTCATTGAACTGATCGACGCAAGGAAGAGAACAGACTTCTTATCTTCTTATTCACGCTTTTACTCTACTAGATATTTCTATTCTCCATTTCTCCTACGCCCTGTTCTCGAGTTTAAGTTATGGAGGAAAGGAAAAGAAAGGAAAGGAAATCCTTTCCTTCCAAATCATTCTAATTTTAGGAGGATAGATTTAACATAAAAATAAGCCTACATAGTGGCTACATTCCCCCTCCAAACCCCTCCATTTCTTTTCCTTTCCTTTCCTTTCCTTCCTCAAGTGAAAAGAACACCATTTTTAAAGGTTTTCTTCCAAATCATTTCCTTTCCTTCGCTAAAAAAACTCGAGAACAGGGCACTAATCTCTTCAACAACCGACTCAATCGTTATCATTATTCTCCTAATCGTTTATCCGAGGCCTAATCGTATGTGTACCCGACTATCGACGAACGTGGCTACCTCGATCACTACCAAATCCAACGAGGCTGACTTAAACGTTATCTGCAATCATCATCGACTCAATCGACTGTTTTGCTTTTGAGTTTCTTTATGAGTTTCTTTCTTATTTGCTTTTGTAGTTCCCTATGAAACATAATTTCTTGTTTGGGTTTAAAATTGTTCATTTGGGTTTGATACTTTAATTCAGCTCTTTAAATATGTTTATGACATTATGTAGTAGTAACATAGGCTTTTATGTATTGGTAACTCTCTTATTTGTGTTTGAAATTTCCTGGGTTGTGTAAATTTGCTTCTTTTCTATAGTATCATAGAGATTCGTATAAAATTCAAATTAGTTAATTAGTAAATGATTAATTGTTAAAATCGTTTGATTGCTAGTTTGTCTTTCTTTTTGTTACTTAATACTATTTAGTGTTGGAAATTGGAAAGAGAGTATCTTCATCGGTAAGCACTAAGCAAAATACATTCATGTTAATGTAAAAAGAAAGAAAAATTACATTTATTCATACAATTCTCTTCATCAGTAAGCACTAGTTGCATTAACTGCAGTGTGTAACTTTTTTTTATAGGTGCATCAACTACAGTGTGCAACTTTCCTTTATCTCATATTTTGAGTTGTATTCTTTGTACTCTAATAAGCAAGAGAAAATATTTGTGTAATATAAAAAGCATTAACACAAGAAAATATATTGAACATGAGTAGCATTCCCCTCAAAGATTAAATCATCTCTTAGTTTAAGTTATCTATGAATTTTACTTTTTGTTTTTATATGTTTTACAAATTTTAAGGGGTTTATTTTTTATTTTTATCGGGTCTTAAAAATGTTTAGACCGATCCTGATTATACCTTTATATTTTCATTTAATTTTATTATATCATGTGAGGAATACCATTTAACAAACCGACCATTCTATTAAAAAAACCAAAAACGATGGTTTTAATATTAAATATAACCAATACTATCCATTTTTGTTCGGTTTTAGATCATAACCAAACCTGGGTGGAATGCACAACAACAAAAATATACACGTGTCCTACATTTTGTACACGTCGCGATGGCAGAAACCTCATTTATATGCGCGAATCAGAGATAGGGAACAGACAAGCAAACCAAAACTCTACTAATCTGCAGCGCAGGTAACTCTTTGGAACCCTAAACCTACTTCCCCCTTTTATCATCTTCGTCTGTGCCTATATTGCATATGAATTGACAGTGGTTCCGGATGCATAATCACTTCATAAGTTGTAGAATCTTGTGTTGATGTTGTCACCAGAGGATAAGAGGAAATAGTACCTCCTAGAATTTGTAAAATCATTGACTTTTTCTGAATCAAAGAGATTTATCTTCAACAGTTTCTACATCATGTTTTAGTGAAACCGAGTATTATATGTCAGAGGAAGAACGATTAATGTCGAAAATTTCAATCATTATTGATGATTCATAATAAATAATTTGATTAAGTTTGGGCCAAAAAGGTAACTATTGATATGATAATGAAATTAGGCACGTAATTGGTAAATTCTTGTGTTCTGAGGATGTAGGATGATATCTTTATTTGGGTATTTTGGGTACCTTACAATCAAGTAGTTTCCCCTTTTGCATCCTCTAATCCTGATTGTTACTTGCCATTTGCATAGAGAAATCTAACTTCTACAGTGAGCTCAAGTTCTTCCCCACTAACATATTATAAATGCTGGAAATAAGACTGAAATTCATTAGGTTCTGCACTTTGGTAGATGTTGAATTCATGGAGACCCATTAGTAAGCTGCATTGGCAGCCTTAATTGTGGGAAACTCATAGCTACAGCTCTTATTCATTAAACATCATACATATTCATTGTTAGGCTAGCACTTCAAATCTTCAATAAATTCTGTGTAATGCTTACTTTCTTGTCGATTTATCAAGCTCGCCTTTGTAAAATCGCTGCTCATTATCATATTTTTGTTAATCTTTTGTTGTTTAAGAGCTACAAAATAACAGTATTATTTTAGATTCTTGTAAGGGTTGTATCACAAGGGGAGAGGAGGGTATTTGTAGAGACTAGAGAGATCTCTTTGCTGCAGTCTTATCCAACTTCTGCTTTAATGGAGTGTGCTTCGGCTAAGACAGTTGATGGTATGATGTTTTGTTGAACTCCTTCTTGCAATTGCTTATTGTTTTCAATTTCCATTGCTACTTATGAATCAAATACTTGTTCAGAGTTGTGAGATTGTATTAGTAAAATGCCTGAAGATGTGATGATACCATTCACTGGGGAAAAAAGCCCTATGATAAATTATAGAATGTGAAGAAGTTTGCAATTAAACTCTATTACTGAAATTAAAATGAGCCCTGGACAATATATCATCCACTTCCAAGTTATATGTGCAAATACATTCCAAAGAAAAAATAATTCAAATTTCTCCCAATTATTTTCTCAACATATGATGTATTTGTGCATGTCAGAACACCATGATGGCAGCACAAAGAATGACACCACAGTGTCGTCTGTTCAAGTGGAAACAGTTTCATCTGGTGACAGAAAACATAATTCCTCCACAGACATAGTTCAAGTTGACACATGCACACATGGGAGTTTCGAAAGGAGTGAAGATCCTACCAATTATGGTGATATAAATACGGAGACTTGTATATCAGCTGATGATGTAATGCGGGCAGGCGGGTTTGGTGCTAGAGATGATATAAGTAGTTTTCTTCCTGTTGCAAGTGACTCCACCGACTTTGAAGCCTCTTTACGTGATGCCCGAGACTATGAGGAGCCACAGAAAGATATTGGCAGACCGGGCCTTGGTTGGAAAGATGTGAAAGACCAACAAGATTAGCTGTAGCGGTGTCTTGTGGTTTCCCAGGGTTGTGTGCTCGTATTTCTTGCAAAATTTCACACCTTAATTGGTATATACAGAAACTTAAATGTATGTCGATGTGCAACAACTTTACTTTATTCTCATCTTGCTACCATGCATATGTTTGACCCATGGAAGAGTCTTTTTTTGCATCTACAACCCGTTCAATTATTAGACAATATATACGCAAATACACAATTACCGAATGGTATTTCCTCTGATTAAAAAAAGAATGGTAATTATCCATGGAAGGATTGCTATAGTTATTAGACAATATATACACAATTGCACAATACAAACTGGCCGATATAGCTGTGTATGTGGAAGGAACATGCAACCCTATCACCCACAAAAGTGATTATCGTCTTATCGATCTTGATAGACTGGGTGCATTAATGATGGGCTTGATCGTATGATGTCAAGGATGTACGCGAGGCCGCATATGTATGAGTCGAGCCTTAACGAGCTTGAGCTTAGAGAGAAGCTCATTTAAACAAGCCGAGTTCGAGCTTTAAAAGTGATATCGTTTTTGCTTGTGAGCCCAAACGAACTTTATATATAGTATAGTCTATATATTATATTTCATTATTTATATATTAATACGTAATCATTTGAATGGAAATTTCAAAAGAATACTCGAGCCAAACGAGCCAAGTTAAGATTCATATAATTGGTTCAGTAACTATCGGTCTCGGTTTAGACTCGTTTACATCCCTAGATGACGTATAAACCACACTCATTATCACAAAAAACAACATGCAGCGGATGTAGAGGGATTAGTATTCAGTGTAGTTTGGTTTCTCGCCGGCGGGCTTTGTTTCTCGTCTTTCATGATATAGAAAGAATTTGGGGAAACTAGTACAAAGGAGAGGAGATCGAAATTTATGCAGAGAAAGGGTTATAAATGCAATGGAGTGATTTTGGACATAAATAATAAGAATGTCTTTCATAATAGAGATTATTTGGGGAAAATAGTACAAAGAGAGATGAAACAAATGCAATGGAGTGATTTTGTACATAAAGAACAAGAATATGTCTTTCATAATAGAGAGAATTTGGGGAAAATAGCACAAGGATAGGAGATTAAACTAATGCAAAAGAAAGGGTTATGAATACAGTGGAGTGATTTTATATATAAAGAACAAGAATATATACCTATGATAAGTTCTTATTCATGGATATCAATACTCAACTGCGATGCTGGGAGATGCAAAGGTTAGATGTATCACGGTAGAAGTAGGGAGAAATACGGCCAAAGATTTTGGATAAGTCATAAAGATATGGGAGCGGTGCTCCCGTAAGCATATGCAGCGTGGGTTGAATTTGGGAGCACCATTTCAGTGTTTGTGAGGGGAGCTAGGGGTGCTTTCTTGGGAGCTAGCTAATGCACGGGAAGAGAGGACTACACATCAGAGGAGAGAGATATATGTTTTTTCAGGGCAAACACACACCCACCTAATCTACATATATGTTCACCACAAAATTTGAACTCTCAACCTCATAGAGAAAGGAACACCGCTTGATCAAAGGCCCTTTGGTGAGAAATGTATGTTTTTTTAACTAAAAAAGTGAAGGAAAGGTTGAGGGATTAAAATAAAAGATGATCTTTCAAGATTTGAATTTTGAAATATGTGTGTGTGTGAGAGAGAGAGAGTGAGTGTGTGTATGTGACGTAACATTGATATGACAGAAAGAGATAAGTCGTATTGGTTTGCCGAGCAAAGCCGGCCGCTAGGTCACCCGCCCATTCCCCATTACACATGCTCTAAATGTGGAGCTCATAAGCGGGTTCATAATGATCCAAGCCCTTTTAGTTGAAGGAAATGGTTGCAGCTACCCGAATTAAACACATAAACCATTGGATTGCAAAACTCCCCAAATGTAGGTTAAATTTATCTTATTTGTAAGATAACACTTTTTTTCAATTAATAATCATTACTCAAATCTAAATACCTTATCTTTGACCGAATAATAAAGATAAAATTATGTTCTTTTTAAGAAAAACTTCAGACATAACCAACCAATATACAACATGTTTATTAAGAAAAAAGGCCGAACTTGGAAAACGGTTTTAGGAAAACAGTAAGACAATATAATCTACCAGATTAATAAAATGCTAGATAAAAAAACATCAGACATCCAAAATATGGAGTAAAACATTTTATTCTACTTCTAAACAAAATCCTAGGCACCCTAATAACCATTTGCAAGAATAAAGATTAGGCCAGACCATTGAATACGGGTTTTCTATACATGTAAACGAGACGAGATAAGAATAAACTTCGGTTTGTAAATAGAGAGAAAAGTAGTTTTACTTACCTTATGGTTAGAGAATGTTTTACCTGACAAGAAAAATCTTACGTCAACCTTACTTAACACTCGGAGTCTCGGACTATAACACAGTAAACAGTTAATAAAAACCATTATGGTCTAAACTTTAACTAAGATGGGGCAGCAACAACAGACTTTAACTTCTTTGGAGGCGGGTTTCAATTCCTCCCGACACCATCACATAAGTATAGAAGCATATATAACATCGCAGCACTATTACAAGCAAACATCAGACCACACTTAACTAGAAAGGTTTCACTGATTGATTTATGACACTTGCATGAATAAAGAGTGGTTTCTTACCTTATAACAACATTGAACGCGGTTGGTAATATTTTCTTAGTCCGCGTGACAAAAACCATTGTAATTAAAGGAGATACATCCGCGAAAAGGTGTAGTGTGCTTGCTATTTCTTACTCAACAATCAGTAAGTGATGTATTTATTACCAATGAGTAGGTCTGCATGTTCTTCCAGAGGAGGGTTGCAGTTATTCCTACAAAGTGAGAAGCACAGCATGTAAACAAAAAATGGTTGAAGTATTTATTCATGAAGAAGTAAATATAAATATAATATAAATATATAATAAAGTAAATTACAAAATGCGTCACTTTTCTTATACCCAAATTATGGATTTTGTCAAAAAAAAAAAAAACTTTAAATGCAGAGCTGGAGTAAAAAATGAAACGAAAAATCAAGCCAAAATTTTGATTCCATGTAAATTGGTTGGTGCATGGGCTTTTAGTCATTTCACAACCTATGAGGGAAGGGCACATAAGTCTTTTACTGCCTTTTTTAATTAGAACGTGTGATTTTTAGATGTTTTTTTTTGTTTTTTAGTTCTATAATTCTACACCATGTTATTCACAAGTAAAACTGAAGTTTACATTATTTCGATATTAGCCCCACATAGGGTTAATGATTATTATCATGGGAGTGTCACTCAATTATAGTTTTGAACCACAATCACTCGCATTGTAACTTTCGAAGACAAGAATTACCAAAAGGTGGTCTCGATATTGATCACCAAATAAATAACATAGAATATAAATAAACCCAAGTTGCTTTTAACTAACTAACTATGTATGTATGGGTTGGCATTTGTTCCTTACCTGCTTGTCCAAGTATGAATAGTAAGCTTGAATGTCCTTTTCCCCAGACCTTTAAGCTCAAGATGCTAAGGGCCAACAAAGCACTACCATAAAGTCCACCAGAAATCAAAGTAGCAGAATTTCTTGAGAATAAAAAATCAACAATCCCCCCAGTAAAAACAAACTCACTTGCACAAGAATAGACATACATGAGAATATACAGAAGAAAAAGGCCTTCAATATTTCAATTGGGTTACAATGAGGTCTTTTAAATGTGATAAAGAACAATGCAACAATTAAAGGAAATTTGGGGTGAAGATGAAGTTGTATTAAGGGAAGAAAGAACATATACAAATCAGCGAGGATATGATCTACCTCTACCCTACCGCCGAATCTAACCAACAATACATGAATACCTCACCACCCCTCCACTCACATCTATAAATAACAAATAATTAACTAACTCCCTTCACCATCACCCTACATGTGTCTCTTGCCCCTTCTAGAGTAAACCTTAAAAGTGTTGGGCAGGTGGCCATGATAGGAGATGAAGTATTGGGCTGTGCACTATCAATTGTCGCCCCATTAGCAACATGCTTGCCCTCAAACCTAAAGTCTGGAAATTAAACACTGAACGGCGTAAGAGTCTTCCAAGGTAGCATTATCGGACCAAGCCATTTTCCCATTAAAAAGATGAGCCATTGGAGAGAGGATAAACCACTAGGGGTGAGAGAGAGAGAGTGCAAGACACTTAGCAGGCTTTGGGGTGTCTTTAGAGCCTGTCTCGAGGGCAGGAGGGAGGGTAGCTTCAACAGTATCCTCGAGTAGATGAAGTTTGTAAGCAGTGGGTCCAATCAATACGTTCAGTGATAAGGAATGGCTAGTAAAAATGTGGGGATAGTTTCTAATTAATTCGGTGAACCAAAGAGCACTGGCGGTGTGGGTTGAGTTTAAGAAACACCCAATCTCCTACAACAAATTCCACATCTCGGTGGTGTTTGTCAGCAAAATCTTTTATATAGTATTGGTCTTTTATATAGTATTGGGCCCTGGACAAGTGGTACTTGAGCTGCTTGAGGGCCTCATCACGATCCTGTAAGTCATACATGACAGATTCACAATGAATTTCACTAGGAATAAAATGAGGAAGAGCCGGAGGAGTTCTCTAGTAGAGAATGTCGAAAGGCGTGGTGTTGGTGGATACATGATACGTGGTGTTATGCCAATACTATGCCCAAGGTAACCAATAAGACCACATTTTTGGAGCAGCAAAGCAGCGGAGTAAGTTTCAAGGCTTTGATTGACCACCTCAGTTTGGCCGTCTGTTTCTGGGTGGTAAGGTGAACTATACTTGAGTTTTCTTTCTTGAAGAAGATCGGTGATCAAACACGACAAGTATAGTGATGGTACGGGCAATGTCGTGTTTGATCGGTGATCAAACACGACAAGTATAACGATGGTACGGACAGTGTAGGGGTGTTTAAGAGGGATGAAGTGGCAAACGAATGATTTCCTTGAGAAAAAGATCAGATATGGTACGAGCAATATAGGTGTGTTTAAGAGGAATGAAATGGCAATATTCGGTTAATCGATCAACAAAGACAAGAATAGCTTCAAACCTTTTGGACTTTGGAAGCCCCGTGATCAAATCCATGGAAATATCCTCCCAAATGGCGTTTGGTGTAGGTAACGATTGCAAGAGACTAGCGGGGGCCAAAGTAGATGACTTGTAACGCTGGTAAGTATCACAAGACTGAACATATTGCTTGATTATCCATGCCATTCCGAACCAATAAAAGTGAGCAGCTATACATTTATACGTACGGTAGAACCCGGAGTGGCCGCCGATGGGGCTGTTATGATACTCATGGAGCAAGGTGGGGATCCATTGGGAAGAAGAAGACAAGACCAGTTTGTTCTTGTAATATAGGCAGCCCTCGGTGAACAGAAATTGAGGATAGGATGTGGGCTTTGTAGACAGAGCCTAGATAATCTTTTGGAGTTGAGGATCTTTATCATAATTAGAACATAGTGTTGTACCATTTAACCATTGTGGGAAGGAAAGCATTGAAGTGAGTTCAGTACCTTTATAGATACGAGAGAGGGCATCGGCAACACGGTTTTCCAGACCAGGTTCGTAACAATCATGAAACGGTAACCCATTCTCGTAGAAAGCCAATTCTGTTGGTCGGTAGTGGTTATGCGCTGGTCAAGTAAAATTTTAAACTTTTCTGATCGGTGTGGACTATGAAAAGTATGCCCAACTAAAGTATGACGTTGTATAGAAAGAGCCAAAGCCATAATCTCCTTCATATATGCCGACTTGCTCAAGGTTCGGTCGTTAAGTGTGTTACTATAGTACGATATGGGGCATTCAATCATTTATCTTGCATTAACACAAAAACCTTAAAGTTTAAAAACTTAAATCATTTTTTGACAAAACTTAATCATTAAACACTTAAATGATTAAAACACCACTCATTTAAGTGGTATATATATATATATATGTAACAACATCTAACTTAGATATTGCTGACATCATATATTATTTTTCACTTTGATTATTTCAAATTATGATAAAAACAATAGTATAAAAAAGTAGGGTAAAGAATGATCAATCTCGTGAAAATTACAATGGAGTGAATTTGTAGTTTGGTTTTTTAGAGTTAATCATATGAATGATCCTTTAACTATCTTCATATTGTAAATTTGGTTCTTTAACTAGAAAAGTTGCAATGTTGGTCATTTCTCTACCAATTTCTTGTAAAAGTGGTCCTTTTAAACAATTTTCCATTAGTAAGGTGGTAATAAGGTCGGTTAACTTGAGGTTATTTAGGTCTTCTATTTTAGTTAATTTCAAATAATATTTAATCTTTTTAGAGATTAAAAAAATCTCACACTTTGTCTTAGTCGATTCTCTCTCTCTCACTCACCCTCTTTATCTCTCTCACTCACTCTCTCAATCTCCTCTCTACCAGATCACCACAACTAGCCACCACCGGAAACCACCAACGCATTATACCATCTCTCTCACCCTCTTCTCTATCTTTCTCTACCAAACGTTGCTACCTACCACCCAAAACCACCAACACAATACCACCACCCACCATAGCCCACTACCACCGGAAAATCACTAACCACCACCACCATTCACCCACCAACCACCACCACCATTTACCCAAACCAAAACCCATCAAAACCACTAACCATTGCCAAAAACTACCCTACCATAAAACTTTTAAAAGCACCTTGAAATCGAAAACCATAAACCTAAGTCCCTCTAAATCACCTTTAAATTCACAAAAATGGGGGAAAAAAGAAACTAAGTGGAGAAGGAGCGGTAAAGCTAGTGGTGCTCAACTACTGACATTGTTTGTAGCTATAACCATGGTGGCGATTGCATTCAACTACTGACGGTGACGATCGTGGCGTTTAGGAGCAAAGAGAAGAGGCATGAAAGAATGAGAGATGGAGTTTTAGGTTAGGAGAGGAAGAAGATAATATATTCAAAATATATAAAAAAAATTTAGTTTTAAATTGATTTAGAGTTAAAATAATACTCTATAAAAGGGTAAAATTATCATTTAACATATTACTAATAGAAACCTTTTAAAAGAACTAATCTTACAACAAAATGATAAATAAATGATCAACTTTATAAAAAAACCATACTTTTATAACTTTTTAGTTAAAGAACTAATATGAGAAGAGTTAAACCACCCACTATGCGATTTTTCTTTATGACAAAAATATGGTTTTGGTAAATAGCTTCGGTGAATACATCTAACGAGTCTAGTTTTCAATTTGTAAAATTCTATAGTAGGGACAAATATGTAAAAAGTACACATCTTTCCTCTCATTTCCTTTGTTTTCCTTTCGAGAACGGGGTGTTATTTCCGCAGGGTTCTTGAACCAGTTTGCTTGTCCATGACCGGCGGTGAACGTCTGAAGGTGTCGGTGCTCTTTGTTTTCCTTTAGCTGATGTTGGTTCTTAAGTTCTCTTGTTTCTTTTTTTTTTTTTTTTGCTTTTCTTGGTTACTTCCCCCCTAACATATCAATCATTTGCTACACAGATTGACTGAATTTCTTTTCTCTCAATTAACCTGCTGAAATCTAGTTAAGATAAAAATTCCACAAATGACGCCTTAGAATCCCTAAAGATACCACCTTTAAATGTCATCAAAAATCCCTTTCTTCATCAAGTCTCTTGGATTCAGCAATGTCTTCAGATCGACTCTTCTTTCTTCATACAAACAACGACAGGTTATCTTTTTCAGTCACCCTGTTATCTATTATTTTGTATGAATCTTTATATTTTTTTAACTTGCTTCCTGGCTATATACGTGTATTGTTCCTTCGTGGTTTTGATGAAATCAGAATCTGCAGAGTGGAAGGATCAGTTGGACTAGAATAGGCAGTTATTGTTTTTCATCTGCAGGTAATCAGAGGCTTGCCACTTTTTTCTTTCTTTTTATTTGCATTGATTTTGTTTACTGTTTGAATTTGCTAAGGCCACATGAAACTTGGGAAAGTACAGAGCTAAAATGGGGCCTAACTTTTTTTTTTACTCATTTTAGCTCACTATAGCTAATGCTTAACTCATAATTGTCCTAATTACATATTCTATGTTACATGTGCAATTAGACCTATACAATATTTTGTGTTCATAAATCATAATGCAAATACAAGTGTTTGATTGGATGTCATGGCTATTAATTGAGAATTTGAGCCCCTTCACACATTTTTCTTAGTTCCATTAGGGGTTCTCGTTGGAACTGGCGGCTATGCTTGGGCTTATGCCAATTCTTGAGAAAACCAAGTAAATCTCTGTGTTTGATTGTTGTAGGAAATTTCCACTCTCCCTTCATGTTATTTGGTTTCATAGTCTTCCTGAAAGCTGCTAAGGTTCTGAAGGGATGACAGATCATAATCTTTGTAACTTCCAATGACAAATGATAAATTCTCATGTCACTTATTGTCTCATCCTGGTCTAGTATTTCTTCATTTCCTATTATAATTCTTTTATCTTTTTTTTTTTTTGGTGCAGTTGAAGTCTCAGATCTAGAAGATGATAAACTTCATGATGATATTAAAGCCGCAGAAAAGCATACAGCTCTTCATTCAGCCCTATCAAAACTTGCAGGTGATTTTGATGGGGAGGCTATGGTGTTCTTGCAGCGGTTTTTTGGTGCAAGAGTGAAACCTGTAGTATCCACTGGCTCATTAAAGCTTGATCTTGCTCTTGGAATTGGAGGATTACCAAAGGTGACTAATGGCATATTATTACATATCAGCAAATGTTGTTTAGCATCCATTTATATCAGCATAACTTTCAAACTAAAACAGAAACATGAGTGCCTGTTGATTCAGATGCCTGGTAGTATGATATCTGGTGGTAGCATAATGCATTTGCACTTTCAATTTATATCTGATTGCTTTTTTATGGTTTCATTCCTTTTATATGTAGTAAGGCAACTCTTAAAAAATTAGATATGGAAACCTGATTTCTCCTTTCCCCTTTCTTTTTACAACTTGACTTACTTATTCTTATCAACTTGTTACCCACTTCTAAAGGGTTCTTGTTGGCTTGGTTTTTGATATAATCCAGATTCACTTAAGCCAGGAAATTTTTAATATTACTATTAGATAAGGAAAATGTTCAATATAGTCCATACTTAATTCATAGTCCTAAGGGACTAATTTTAGCCTTTGGATCAATGGCATCAATGGTCCAAATTGCATTTTAAAATTTTGGGAGTGGCATTTTCGTAATTCACATGTGATGCTTTTACAAATCTTTTGTGATTGTATAATGAATCACCTGTGATTGAATATTAAAATTTTAGGACTATGTTTTTTACACGGACTTTATTGAACACAACTCTATAATTAGAAGATATGTTTTATTATTTTATTGATATATTTCGACAGGGTTTATTTTAGATAAAGATTAGGAGGTAGAGTTCTACTCAGTCTAGATTCTTGCCTTTATAAATAAATCATTAGGGTTGTAATTTCATAATGCAGAAATTGATTGGTGGTTTCTATATTATTGTGAGCGTTATTTTAACTCTCGAAAATAAACCTTGGGAGAGCCGATCGACTACTCGAAAGTTGATTAATCTATCTTTTTATCTTTTCTTTTGTTTGCCAATTTGGTTCATATCAGTTTTCTGCTTCCTTCATTTTTCCCATATGTTCATCTTACGTGTATGTCTTATGTTTTGAAAGATAACCATTGGAGAATTCAATATAATGCTTCTTTAAAGGTGTCCACTTTAGTTTCTTCTTGTTATGGGAGCACATGCATCTTTTCTGTTTGATTTGTAATTAAAGCTGTTCCAGTGATTTGTATTATTGGTATATAAATGCATCTAATTTCGTCTTTGTATTAACATACAATAGATAACCCCTAAATATACATTACAGGGAAGAATTGTTGAGATTTACGGGCAAGAGGCATCAGGCAAGACAACACTTGCTCTGAATGTTATCAAGGAAGCTCAAAAGCTTGGAGGTGTGATAAAATTCTTCTACACGTATTTTTCTCAATCGTATTTTTATTGTGCTACATTTTTCACTAAAAAAAAGGAAAGCATCAATGCAGGTGTTTATAGTTTTTGTACATAAGCTTATGTGGGTTTGAAATTGTTTGGATGCTGTTAATATACTTATATAGCGCTTTTGTCTGAAAGCTTCATCAAGAACCCTTGATCTTTATAGGGCTTGATTTTTTAAGTAGTTATTATAATTGCTCTATTGTAGATACAATGTCAATTTTAAATATAGAAGGATCTTTTTTTCTGGGTAGGTTATTGTGCATATCTGGATGTGGAGAATGCACTGGACCCTCTGCTGCTAGAAGTGGTTGGTGTGGATACCAAAAATCTTCTCATCTCACAGCCAAATTCTGCTGAAAATTTGCTGAGTATTGTTGATACTCTCACAAAAAGTGGAGCAGTAGATGTTATTGTTGTCGACAGTGTGAGGAATTTTTTTTTTTATGTTTTTTGTTAATTTTATCTAAATCAAACAAAATGATACTGTATCATACATTTTCCTTGATTCTACCTTATACTTATTTTTTTGATGCCATTGACTTCTTTTTTTGTAGGTTGCTGCACTAATTCCCCAACGTGAAATTATGGGTTTAATAAGTGACAATATTGTTGAGACGCTATCAAAAATAATGACACAAGCTCTCCGCAAGATTCATTTTTCGTTATGTCGATCAGACACTCTTATTATTTTTATAAATCAGGTTAGAATGTATTTAAAAACAATTTAAACAGCTACATGCTTGGTTTAAAAGAGCGCTTAAGCGATAAAGGGTAGCGCTTAAGCTGTACCTAAGCACTACAATTACATAAATCGAGAAAAAGTGTCCACTTCAGTCTCACTTTAGGTGAAGCGCTAAGCAGCGCTTAATAGTGATTAAGGTAGTCGATTGATTAGTTTGGGCTTTTAGCAGGCTTTAAGTTATTAGCTGCTAGTTTCTATTGCTGGGCTTAGGTTAGGCAATGAAGAGTTATCATCCGAGCAGTAAAAGTCTATCCTCTAGAGCGGTAAAAAGACCAAACGTCGACCTTTGAATTGTTAATCATCATCTTCTTACGAAGCAAAGCAGTTCTTCTCCATTTCTCCTGTTCAGGCCAAGGCCAAGAAGCTGATTCATTAGAACAGTGGGCTTTGAGATTGATATGCTCATATGTATCATGCATTTTACTATTTTAGACTATCTTTGGTAATTGGTATCATGGTATGATTAATGGTATATAAGTATCAAGTATTTATAACTTATAAGTAAATTGAGAAATATATTGTGGTGTTTAAGTACTTCTGAGTTTTGAATATATACATCGCACTTTGGTTGTTTAAGTATTTATAAGGTAGTATATGACTATATGTAGAAGTTAGGTTATTTATAAGTATTATGTATTTTTTTTGTGAATTTCGGGCGCTTCGTGTGCTTAAAGTGAGTGCTTTCGCTTAGTGCTTAGTGCTTCAGCTTCAAGGACAGCAGGACCCTTAGCGCTTTGGGGCGCATCGCGCCTTTTGAAACCAAGACTATATGTATATATGTTATGTGGCCAACTACTTACGTTATTATTGTTCTGTCTCTTGGTCCCAGGTGAGATCAAATTTGAAATCACGTCAAGAGGGACTTAGAAATGTAAACGAGGTGACTTGTGGTGGAAATGCTTTGCCATTTTACTCTGCTGTCCGTATGAGAATTGCTAGAAAAGGATTGCTCAAGACTCAGGAAAAGGTTAGTTTGGGTCTATACTTCTGCAATTTTTTCAATTTCACTTTTGGTTTAAATTTCTGTACAACATTTTTGGCGTGAGGTCTTATGCGCACATTACCTCTATTAATGATCAATGATTAAACATTGCGTAGATGGTAAGAAAAGTAATCGAGGATGGATGTTTTCACTTTTGAGATTGTAGTTGGTAGTTACCAAACCTATTATAGTTAATTTAGTTTTTTGTGTGTTACCTTTTAGTTCTTAAAATTGCATTTTGCTTCATACTATCTATTTTCAGGTTACTGGTCTTGAGATATGTGTAGAGGTGATTAAGAATAAATTAGCACCAGCAATGAAAAAGGCGGAACTGGAGATTGTGTTTGGAAGAGGCATATCTCGTGCATCTGAAGTCCTAGAATTGGCTTGTGAATATGGCGTTGTTCTTAAAGAAGGGAACTGTTACTTCATAGATGGAGAAGTTATCAACAGTAAGATAGAAGCAGAAACTTACTTGAATCAAAATGAGAATATTTGTGATAAGTTGGTCAAAGCTCTAAGAAGACAGTTGTTTCGTATCGATGAAGATTCTGAATCATGATCCTAGCTGTAAGGATGTTGTGGTGACGCAGCCCTGTCCAAGAAAAGGTAAGTTCCCTTCTAGCTTTGAAATAAAATATACAGCATTTATGCAATTATACCTCGGGAATAGAGGTGGCAACGCGCCCGGGGGGGGGGGGTGGTTTCAAAAAACGGGTTAGGGTAGAAATGGTCATCCTTTAGTACAGGTTGAAATGGGTCGCACCGAGTTGGGTTGGCCCTCGAGCACTTTTCCTATCTATTTTGTTAATTTTTTTTAAATTATCAGTTCGGTAATTATGTTTACAAAAATGATATTGTTACAAATATTAATAAACATAGATAAAGACAAAGAATTGAATGTGTATAATACTTTATTATTGATGTAGCCTAAGATTTAATAGATTTATTATTAAGTTGATGTAGCGGATACGAAATTTGAATTAGAGAAATAGTTTAAGATTTAAGTCAAAATTGAGTTTCAATTTTGACCATTTGACCAAGTGAATCGTTAGGATTTAACTTTAACCGAATGAAAGGTTAGGATTCTCTAATTAAATTGATGAAGGTTAGTCTTTTATTTATATTAAAAGATTTGACCTAGTTTACATGTTTGAGATAAAATGCAATCCAAATTTACCCATTCATAAGTAAATGGGTTGAAATGACCACCTCTAATTCACGAGTTCTGTTTGTGGTTATGATTTCACTGACACCAAAAATAAAATCCATGAAATTGGAAAGTAGTTTGTTGATCTTAACACCCGAAACTACACCTTTGGTGTTATAGAATGGTGAATGGAATCAAGTACTAAGAGGTCTAAAGTTGTCTGTGGAGCAGGTGTCGGCTGTGCAATTGTGAAGGAAATGAGAATCTGAGGTGCTTTTTCTTGCAGCGATTAAAGTATCATGTGATTGGAGTTTTGAAGGCTATAACTTTAAAGTGTTGCGTACTCCTGGGAACTCGGGTAATTGATCAATTCTTTATTTCGTTCTTGTGGAAGTCTTGTAAACTGTTGTACATTTAAAGGTTCCAACTAATTGTTCCTTTTACGTTAATTATTGGATGATAAGAAGAGGGATAAACGATAGAGCAACTGATATCAGTAATTTTACTTCTAGTAAAAATGCGAAATTTACGAGAAAAACACTCTAGTAAGTCATTGGACCGGACTATTTTTTTCTTGAATGATCCGAGAAACCATGATTGAAGGGAAGCAGTCGTCAGTTGTGATCAGTTACTCGTCTCTAGGTACTATACAAGAGTAACGAACTAAAGATGGTTAGATTATTCTACATAAGGTTTAACATAGCTGAGTAAATGTGTTTTGAGGCAAAATTACTTTTGGATAATGGCATTTAATATCAGTGCTGACAATTTAGGTAGGATTCTACCGTTTTAGGATTATGTTACCTTAATTTGATCTAGTTTAATTTCTTGTCAGGTTCGTTTCATTTAATTAATTACAGGTTTATGTCATGGGATGATTAATGTAAACACGAAGTTCCATTGCTTTTTTGAGGCAAAAAGTTTCAATGCTTTTTTGCTCGTTATATTGTTGGTTTCTTTGGCACTCGATAAATATAACTAAAAAGGAAGTAAAGAAACTAGTTTGGTATTAGAGGGTGCGGAGTAGGACAACGTAGGCGCGGTGGATGCTCAGCGGACAACATAGTGGTGACAAGGGTTTGTCACTCCATCACTGCATGGTGGTGGTGCTGATGCTGATCACGTGAAGAAGTTAGCGTGGTTAAAGTTATATGTTCTTTAATATAATCTAATTGGTGGGGTGTATTAGAGTAAAAGCAGTGATGCTCTTTCATCACTTCTAGCATGCTATCATGTTAGTTTTTTTTCTACTCAGCTCCTTTCAATCACTTCCCTTATATCAATTTATAGGATTAACCTATTATCCGGCTACCAATAAAACATTTTTTAAAAAATGATTAGAGCTACAAAGCCCACTTGATTCTTTCATCACGCAAGTTTTTAACCGTGAAAGTTTTACATTTGAAGTGATAACCACTCCGTGATGGAGTGGACCATCCTTCCACCACTCAAGTTATGCTCACACCATGTTATTTACCCAAGTTCTCTGCTCTTTTACTCTTACATATCACAAAATTTGATATAATATGTAATCATGTTATAATTATAATTAAACAATAAGTTTTAAAAGATTAAAAAGTTATACTAATAAGACGTAATGTAAGGTCCAGTTTGTTTCACAGAATTCAAAAGAATGAAATTGATTTAAATTTCATCCCGCTCATCTATGAAATGGACTTTCCATTATTTAAGGAATATAAACATTTCAAAGAATGAATCTATTAAAGAATGATTATATTCAAAAACAAATTTATTAAACGTAATATAGCGAAATTCAATTTTAACTTTGTTACGTTCATTCAAATTCTAGAAAACAAAATGGGATGCTCTCTGTCCATTCACAGAAAGTTGAATCACAGACGCTAGTATATATGTATACTAAACCAAAAGTCGAGTCTTAGTTGGACAGTCGATGTGGGTCCATCCTTATCTACTCGAAAACAATATCTAATTTTGTGATTTTAGCCTTATCCGCAAATCCTAAATATCTATGGACACGAGTCTAGCATCCTCGTTACAAAATTGCAGACCAGGCTTGCTAGCATTAAACAAATCTACACAAGAAAAAAATGGCAGCCGTATCTCCTCTACAAACACTCTCCTCTTCTAACAAACCAGCTGTTTATGGTCACCGCTTGGTTGCACCTACAAGACTTCAATCTAATCTAAAGTACATAAACACCACCAAGAGAGGATCACTGACGGTAGTTGCAGCCGTCGGCGATGTGTCCTCCGACGGCACAGCCTATCTCATTGCCGGTGCAGCCGCCGTCGCACTTCTGGGAACCGCCTTCCTGATTTTATTCTCCCGCAAGGACACGTAAGTTTTACAAATCTTTTTACATAGTAACAATTGTCGTCACTGACGGGCTACGTCAGTGCATATATATGATATATGAATGTGATGTGACTGCAGGTGCCCAGAGTGCGATGGTGCGGGGTTCGTGAGGGAAGCAGGTGGGACATTGAGGGCAAATGCAGCAAGGAAGGACCAGACACAGATCGTTTGTGCTAACTGCAATGGTTTAGGAAAACTCAACCAAGTTGATAAGTAATAGTTGTTCATTAATTATCTTTTTGGGATCATTTTATGGTTTTCTTTTCTCTATGTACGTAATGTGACTTGGTATAAATATTTTTCTTATTGCTTAAACTCGATTGCATCAATCAAATTATATATATGGTAAATTAAATTAAATTGTTGACTTTGTTATGTGAAGTTGACTTCTTGGTTCGAATCTATGTGAAGCCGTGTGCTTTATTCATTGCTATATCGTTATAAGTTGACTTCTTAAAGTCAACATATGTGTGAATGTGATTAAAAAATGACTTGGAAAATAGAACGAATTTGACTTTGAAAAGTTAAACGCGGGACTTGTGGTCAAAAGTTGACTTCGAAGGTCAACTTGATTTCTCATTTTGACCCTCAAGTAACACACACTGACACACACATAGATGATAGATGTCTTCGCTTTGTGAAGTCATTGGAGAAATTAACCTTTCAAAAATCACAAGTAAAACGTCTCCTTTAGCTTGATAAAAGGTATGCGATCGGTTGGTGGAAATAACACCAAGATTAGCTGAATGTTAATTCTAAAATGTTTGCAAAAATTTGATGTATTGAAACTAAGCTAAGATTAGAGTTGAAATGACCACGATTGCAATTTTGACCTAAAGTGAGTCAATTTGGGTACGATTATTGGTTTAATGCAAAATTTGATGTTCTAGATACTAAATCATGTTCGGAATGCTCATAAACAATTGAAAAACTAACAAATAGTTTTGGAAAACATTTGAATTGAGAAACTTGAAATCAAAATCAAAATCAAAATCAAAATCAAAATTGCATACAACCAATAAAAAATCGGTTTTAAAGGTATAAGAGTCTAGTTTAATTATAACATATATAATTTTATATTATAAACTGATTTGGACAGCAAATTAACCAAAATGTAGAATTAGCGAGTAGAGCTCAAAAAATAGGAAAAAGGTAAAAACCGGTTGGTAGCCTGATATCATATGTCAATTGCATACAATGACAAGTTTTAGAAAGTTGTTTGTATTTTTACATACAATGGTAATTTTGCCAAATTTATTGTATTTTCACACATTTTACCCTTGTATGTTTAATTTTATAAATGGCCTAAGTGGTATTGGTGAATTAAAATGAATCATTATACACACACATACATACACACACACACACACATATATATATATATATTAAAAAATCATTCTTGAAAAAACTTTCTTAAATAAAAATTCAATTAACCAATAAAAACCTCTCTTTCCTCAATTTTGACCAAAAAATTTAATTTGGACTTCCACAATTAGAATGATCGATTTGCGAGTGTATATGAAACCAATTACAAATGAAATATATGAAAATTTATGGGGGGTGTTTGTATAAATTATATACTTATATTTAATGAATGTATTCCATTGTATATGTTTATAGCTTTTCTTTTGTAATTTTTAATGTATAATTATTGGTATAAATATAATTATATATTTATAATCATCATTTTTATCTACGTTTTGATGTAAATTTTACTGTAATCTGAAACAAAATAAAAGAATTTTTTTTTAAAAAATTTTTATTAGTAAAAAAGTATATATCATAATCAGAGTTGTGTTCAATAAAGTCCATTTAAAAAATATAGTCCTGAAATTTTAATATTCAATCACAGGTGATTCAGTATA